>WNGS01008982.1:0-18236 GCA_020271785.1 Procambarus virginalis
AAAAAGAAGAACAATAGATCACAAGAAGAAAGAACAATAGATCCCAAGAAAGAAGAACAATAGATCCCAAGAAAGAAAGAACAATAATCACAGAAAGAAAGAACAACAGATCACAAGAAAGAAAGAGAAAGAAAGAAAAGAAAGAAAGAAAGAAAAAAGAAAGAAGCAACAATAGATCTCAAGAAAGAAAGAACAATAGATCTCATGAAAGAAAGAACAATATATCACAAGAAAGAAAGAACAATAGATCACATGAAAGAAAGAGCAATAGATCACAAAAAAGAGAGAACAATAGATCACAAGAAAGAAAGAGCAATAGATCCCAAGAAAGAAAGACAATAGATCTCAAGAAAGAAAGAACAATAGATCTCAAGAAAGAAAGAACAATAGATCTCAAGAAAGAAAGAACAATAGATCATAAGAAAGAAAGAACAATAGATCACAAGAAAGAAAGAACAATAGATCTCAAGAAAGAAAGAACAATAGATCACAAGAGAGAAAGAGCAATAGATCACAATAAAGAAGAGCAATAGATCACAAGAGAGAAGGAACAATAGATCACAAGAAGAAAGAACAATAGATCTCAAGAAAGAAAGAAAGAGGATTTTATGAATTTTTATGAATTTCAATCTTTGTGAAAACATGAGTTATATTGAAATCAAATAGAGAACGACTGGGAAATTGAAAGAATTAAATAAAATTTATTAAAAGTATGAAGTTCGTTTGAAAACATTAAGGAAATGTAATGAGAGATAATGGAGAGGTAAATGTGAATGTTGAAGACGGACATGGGAAAATATTCAATGGAGAATAACAATAAAGTGAAATTGCGAATAGGGTCAGTCATGGAAGAAAAGTAATTTGGGAAATTAAAGCCTTGAATTCGAAAAAAAAGTTCAGTGGTGGTGCTGACTTTTATATATATGACTGGGAAACGATGGCGTGAAAAATTTAAAAATTATGAGGTTAAGGAGAAGAAATGATCAGTCTAAGACGCATACGTGGTGTTAAGAGAAGGAAATAATTAAACTAATCATCAAGAGATATAGAATATAACATTCAATAAACTGCAATATTGAGGAAAGTAAGATAGGTATGTTTAAGGAATGGATATGGCAGCCTGGTTATTGAATTCACGTAAATATGGGAAAGCCAGGATTTCCAGAATAGGGGAATTTTTTTGGCATATATGAGTATGTATTTGAAGCGTTTATTGCATATGAGCAATAACGGGATATGGTATGGAACAAGACTGGTGAAAGTGGTATATAAAGAGGAAATGAATGTATTTGTAACATGTATGGCAACACACAAGGACAATACTGGTGTTATTAAGGGGCGGATGAATGCTGTAATGTGGCAGTGCTTGTTTATTGTTTTCTCAATTAATATTTGTAACGAATACGTCTGATATTTATAATGTAGTATGAGTGTCCATAACCTTGTTTACCAATAATAATCACCTGTTTGTCTCTGTACTGAGGCCTCCGTGCTCCAGGCAAGGGGTACGGAGGTGATGTATGTGATATCCTGAGTCTTGTGAGTACCACCACACTCACTCTTGTTGTTTTACGTCCATTTGTGAGCCTAAATTCCATAAGAAACAGATATGGTCTATGATGATAGTTGTTGTCACACACTGGCTCCTCCACCCTGGTGTGTTAAAGTATTTTACTTTCTCTTTACTTAAAGTATTATATGCACTTCCTAGCTATATTTACTGGACGGTTTACTTTATATATCACATTTTTTATCAATCTTATTTTTTCCATATATTAATAAAGATTTGCATGCATTAGTAAAGATTTGCATAGACTATTGAGATTTTGGCATATATTACTGAACCTAATGCATATATTAATGCCATGGACTGTTTTTACTGTATATAATTGCAGTCTATCAGCAGCTAGAATTTGTTTAATGCTGGACATTGACAAAATGTGTAACATATTAATTTATTTGAATAATTGCATACTTAATTTTTTGGTATAGGTGTACCTTCTTTTGTTGAGTAATTGAGTTTTTATCGCTTAATAATTTAAGTATGGTGGAAAATTCTACAATAATTTTATTTTGATACTATGAAAGTAAATGAAACAATTTCATAACAATAAGTTTTCATTTTATTTTCTGTATTCGTATTTAGTGAATTAGCCTGTCTGTCTATATGATCATTTATAACTATTGCCTCAGTACTTTTGACCTTGTTTACAGTTTTTTTAATATGCCTAAAATGTTTTATTCTAGTGGAATAAGCACCGGCAAGCATGCGCGGTTCAGACAGCGACATATGGATCAAGAATTATGTTCCTCATAACCACGGAAACTGACAAAAGTATCCTCTCTAAATTCCAGTACATTCTTGAGTAAAATGGAGGCTCTCAACGGTGTCTCAAACATACAAATTAATTACCTTTTATCCTCCACTTGCTGTGACCTGTCCTCTTATAAATTACGTCTGAATTTAGCCGCTTGCTCGAATGGCCGAAAATGTACGTAATTTGAAAATGAAAAAAAATGAAATAAATTTGGGATTAAATTTTTCCAAAACAGTATGTTAAGGGTAAGTTTGGAGGGCAGGAAATTCTCCTAAAGTTTCAAAACGTCATGAAAACCGTTAATTGAAAGTTTCCTTTCCAAACCTTTTCGAGTAAGCCAGACGACTCAAACAGAAAACGGGACAGTACATCACTTTCGTGACCCGATTTGATTTCAAATTACGTCAATTTTTGGCCATAGCGTTATTTTGCAGAGAGCGGGTTGCAGTGAGGACGGTTAATCAGTCTGTTTGTCCTTCTCTGGAAAGTACCTGTTTTCTTTTGTCCTATTATGTCATTGTTATTATATATACTTACTTTAGTTACTGAATCATAAGAAAAGGGGATGAAGAATTTAATATTAACCTTATAATATGTTCAAATACCATTTGGCTTCAAAATGTCCGTGCTTGGCGCTCTACGCTCGCCGTAGGCTAGGTAGGCTACATTACTCATAAGCTACATTAGTGGTACGGTTTTAAGTGCTTTCTCAGGCAGTACTGGGCTCCCAATCCACCTCTGCTGGCTTAGCACCATCTTCCCATATATACTGGCTTAGCACCATCTTCCCATATATACTGGCTTAGCACCATTTTCCCATATATACTGGCTTAGCACCATCTTCCCATATATACTGGCTTAGCACTATTTTCCCCTATATACTGACTTAGCACCATCTTCCCATATATACTGGCTTAGCACCATCTTCCCATATATACTGGCTTAGCACAATCTTCCCATGTATACTGGCTTAGCACCATCTTCCCATACATACTGGCTTAGCATCATCTTCCCATGCATACTGGCTTAGCACAATCTTCCCATGTATACTGGCTTAGCACCATCTTCCCATATATACTGGCTTAGCACAATCTTCCCATGTATACTGGCTTAGCACCATCTTCCCATACATACTGGCTTAGCATCATCTTCCCATGCATACTGGCTTAGCACAATCTTCCCATGCATACTGGCTTAGCACAATCTTCCCATGTATACTGGCTTAGCACAATCTTCCCATATATACTGGCTTAGCACAATCTTCCCATGTATACTGGCTTAGCACCATCTTCCCATGCATACTGGCTTAGCATCATCTTCCCATGCATACTGGCTTAGCACAATCTTCCCATGTATACTGGCTTAGCACAATCTTCCCATGCATACTGGCTTAGCACAATCTTCCCATGTATACTGGCTTAGCACAATCTTCCCATGTATACTGGCTTAGCACAATCTTCCCATGCATACTGGCTTAGCACAATCTTCCCATGTATACTAGCTTAGCACAATCTTCCCATGCATACTGGCTTAGCACAATCTTCCCATGTATACTGGCTTAGCACCATCTTCCCATGCATACTGGCTTAGCACCATCTTCCCATGTATACTGGCTTAGCACAATCTTCCCATGCATACTGGCTTAGCACAATCTTCCCATGTATACTGGCTTAGCACAATCTTCCCATGCATACTGGCTTAGCACCATCTTCCCATACATACTGGCTCAGCACAATCTTCCCATGTATACTGGCTTAGCACCATCTTCCCATACATACTGGCTTAGCACAATCTTCCCATGTATACTGGCTTAGCACCATCTTCCCATACATACTGGCTTAGCACCATCTTCCCATGTATACTGGCTTAGCACCATCTTCCCATACATACTGGCTTAGCACCATCTTCCCATGTATACTGGCTTAGCACCATCTTCCCATGAATACTGGCTTAGCACCATCTTCCCATGTATACTGGCTTAGCACCATCTTCCCATGTATACTGGCTTAGCACCATCTTCCCATGTATACTGGCTTAGCACCATCTTCCCATGTATACTGGCTTAGCACCATCTTCCCATACATACTGGCTTAGCATCGTCTTGTGACAATACTCTGTAACTTCTTATTCGGATCTTCAGCGCTCTTCTACTCATATAATATGTGAGAACAGCCAGTATTACATATGAGTTATTTGTGAGAACAGCCAGTATTACATATGTGATATTTGTGAGAACAGCCAGTATTACATATGTGATATTTGTGAGAACAGCCAGTATTACATATGTGATATTTGTGAGAACAGCCAGTATTACATATGTGTTATTTGTGAGAACAGCCAGTATTACATATGTGTTATTTGTGAGAACAGCCAGTATCACATATGTGATATATGTGAGAGCAGGTTATGTGCAAGATGAACAGTGTTCTCTTAATCGCAATCTTTTCGTTTTCGATATTCTGCGTTAACATTTTAATGTATCTAGAAAGTAGTTATGTTTCAGTTATGTATGGCAGTTGTAATAATTAAACACCAGGCCACAGTAATTCGTACAGTGAAGTATTGCATATACTCGAACACTATTTCCCAATTACCCATACACTGTAATTTTTACTACTTTAGCAATAAGTCACAGTAATTGGTAAAGCTTAGTAGCAACATTTCACAGTAACTTACATGAAATTGGGTCACTGAGGGCCGGTAAGAAACATTTCTATTTAAATCTTCACAGTAGTTACTAACTCGATATCAATATCGATATCAACGATATCTTGCCGATATCAACCCTCCAAGAAACTATCTTGTTTGTTTTCTCAGCTTATGTGTGGTTAAGTTAGGTTAGTTTGGGCTAAGTTAAGCTAGGTTGGATTATGTTAGGTACGTTTTAATGCAACTTAATATTACCTGGTCTTGTGTACTGCTTTGACCCAGTTATTACACTGGGGGAAACTCTGAAAGAATCACAGGCCTTAATTACCCATCTTAACATGTGCAAAATGGCCAATACGCGCTCTAATTTTAATATACCTTAAAGGGTAATTTATTAATATGCCCATCACTTATCTATTACATTTGCCCTACAGATCTTGATAATGATAATATCAAGTCGTGTGATAATGGTCCACGACGGACCATAGCGTCGTTGTTTCTTAATTTTCTGATGTGTGGGTTGGTATATGTTCAGCCACGTTATTATTTTACTTATAGTATGTTCATCCTAGAAGCTCTGAGGAACAGATTTTTGAAGTTTATGAAGCTCTATGTAAATGGCCATTTATGAAGCATGTATATTTAGGCTTAATCATGAACACGACCAGAATTCACAGAGCACTTAATTCTCCGTTTAAGAGATCGTAACTATTATTTATATCATGGTGGCTTGCTAGGTATTCACTTGTAGCGCTGCATAACTCGCAAACTATGAGGTAACCCTCAACACAAGGTTATAATTGTTGTTTACGATATCATCGCGACCAAGTCAGCATAGTCGAGATATCAGGAATAAATGTTATAAGTGGAAAGATAAGTGTTTTGGTAATCCCGTCCCTCAAAACTAGGGTATCTTTGAATTAGTATATATTCTAAAGAACAGTGTTTCATGATGTTCATACCAATAAGCTGTTCCTGTTGATGCTCACTTCTTCAAGACGACGAGAAAGCACTGATTATACTCATTAATTCCCGAGAGTTGAACTCGTGAACAATAAGCCAGTATAATAGGTTACAGTATGCCTTTATTGTTGATAGTGTGACAAGCAATGGTTTATAATGCCGTAAATAGTTAAAGTGTTCAGTCATTTCGTGAGATAATAATTTACAGTTTACGATAAAATGAGAAAAATGAAGATATGGCAAAATTTGTCATGAATTGTTTAATATTTTAATAATTAAGAGAAAATTCTTATCTCCTCTCACACTGATAAGACTGTCCTACCTCACTCAGACTGAGACGGCTTCTCTCTCTCCTCGTGCATTTATATTTATATTTCTCTGAGTCGACCTTTACATCCAGTTTCTGTAGATTAAAATTATTTTCCTGCATGGCTTGCTCTTGAGAATGTTTACCCTGTCTCTGGCGCTGTAAGACTTCCCCCACTTACTGTCTGGCGCCTGATACACTCCACAAGATCTTAGCAAACTGACTCTTAATTTTCACCACTGGTGGGCGCGCAGGTGCCGCCGACGGAGGAGNTCCATAACAGTGATCATTTCCCCATCCTCGTTTCCTTTTTCTCTTTCCACCCTCCCTCCTTCCCTAGGTAGCAGTTTGCCAAGGCTGACTGGTGCCTATTCACCCTCCGTGCTACTCTCTCTGACCTCTCCTCTCTGCATCTTCCTCGCGCCCTCCTTCTTTTTATGACACTGTCTTCAACGCTGCCCTCCTTCTATTCCTCGCTCTTCCTCCCGGGCACACGGAATGTGAGTTCCCTGGTGGAATGCGGACTGTGCTCGGGCTGTCCGCTGTAGCGTGCAGCCTGGAAAAAACACCGCCGCCGCAGACGGCTGATTCTTTTATTCTTTTTTAGAAGGCAAGTGCGTGGCCCGTAGGACCATCCGTACAGCTAAACGTGAGAGTTGGAAATCTTATGTTTCCACCATTACGTCCGATATCCTCTTGCCGCAGATCTGGAAAAAGATCCGCAAGATTGCGGCAAGTTCGTTCCGGATGTCTCGCCGGTTCTCCACCTCCGTGGTACTCTTGTGGCGGATCCAGTGCAGGTCGCACCGAACTGGGTTCCCACTTTTCTTCTGTTAGCTCTGGTTCTCATCTTCCTCAATCCTTCCTTCTTCGTAAGCCTGTTCTTGAATCTTATCCTTTAGATTTCCACACTCATCTCCGCCTTCCCTATAATGATCCTTTCTCTCTTTCTGAACTTCAGTCTGCCCTGGCCCTCTGCGGATCTACGGCGGCGGGCTCGGATGACGTTCATTATCCGATGCTTCGCCATCTTCCTCCGTGCACGTCTCAGTATTTACTTAGTCTGTATAACAAGGTCTGGGAGTCGTCGTCCGTCCCTGAGGACTGGCTCGATGCCATTGTACTCCCTATTCGGAAACCAGGGTCTCTCGGTACGTCCCCTAAGGACTTCTGCCCTATTGCTTTCTCGACTTGTGTTTGCAAGCTCTTTGAGCATATGGTAAATGTCCATCTGATGTGGTTCTTGGAACACCATCGCCACCTCTCTCCTTCTCAATTTGGTTTTCGCAAGTGCCGCAGCACGACTGATGTCCTGGTGAACTTGGAGGTCTATATTCGTGCTGCTTTTGCTGCGAAGACCTGCGTTGTAGCTGTCCTTTTTGACCTGGAAAAGGCTTACGACACGACTTGGAGGCACCATATTCTGTCCCAACTTCGTTCGTTTGGCTTTCGTGGTAATCTCCCCTCTCTTCCTTCTACGCTTTCTCTCTCATCGTACATTTCGATTCAGGCTTGGTGCCACTCTCTCTGCCTCTTTTCGGCAGTAGGAAGGTGTGCCCCAAGGTAGTGTTCTGAGTACTACTCCTTTTCTGGTCGCCCTCAATGGTCTTCTTTCCTCCCTTCCTTCTGGCATCTTCTCTGCTCTTTATGTTGACGATCTTACTCTTTGCTGTCGGGGTGATGATTCGCCTCTACTTCAACGGCGCCTTCAACTTGCGATTGATGCCGTGTCGTCTTGGGCCACCAATCATGGCTTCAAGTTCTCTACTACTAAGACTTGTGCCATGACTTTTACTCGGAAAACGGGTCGTTCTTCGTCCCTCTTTGTCACTTTATGGTCATCCCCTTGAGTACGAAGATTCTGCGAGGCTTTTGGGGTTATTCTTTGACATTCGTTTGTCTTGGTCGCCCCATGTCTCTTACCTCTGTGTTGAATGCTCTGAGGCCCTTAACCTACTTAAGGTTTTGTCCCATACTTCTTGGGGAGCGGATAGGTGCACGCTCCTCTATAATGCATTCCTCTCTTGTCCTGTCTAAACTCGATTATGGTGTCCCTGCATACTCTTCTGCTTCTCCTACTCTTCGCCTTCTTGATCCTTTGCACCATACTGGGTTGCGCCTCAGCTCTGGTGCTTTTCGTTCAACTCCTACCCTCAGCTTGTACGCTGACACTGGCTTTCTGTCTCTCCAGGATCGCCGTGATCGCTGCAGTCTTCGCTATCTTGCGCGATCCTTACAGCATCCTCACTCTGGCCTCTATCGTGCTTTGACTTTTACCCCTCCAAAAGTTCCTGTTCCTCTTCACCTCCTTCCTCTTTCTATCCGTTTGTCTCATTTACAGGATTCTCTTTCAGCTCATTTTACCAATGTTTCTCCTCGTATTGTTCCATCCTTGCCCCAGTGGAGAGTCCCCCTTCCCAAATTTTGTACTTCTCTGACCCGCATCACTAAAGCTTTTACCCCTCCTACAGTTCTGAAACGCCTCTTCCTTGATCACTTTTCTTCTCACTCCCACTCCGTTCCCATCTTCACCGATTGGTCTAAGTCTGCTGACGGTGTGGGCTACTCTGTTGTTTTTCCTGACCACACTTATATGTGTCGCTAGCATCTTAACAGCAGAACTTTATGCTATTCTCTATGCTCTTCGTCTGCTGGTTTCCCAGTGTCAATCCTCCTTTGGGGTGGTAGTTGACTCTCGTAGTGCCCTCATGGCGTTAGGGTCCTTTAATCCGGTTCACCCGGTGTTGTCGAGATTCAACATTGGATGTTTCTTATCTCCAGTAAATTTAAGTCAGATGCATATTGCTGGGTTCCCAGCCATGTTGGTGTCTCTTTAAATGAGCGTGCGGATGCTGCCGCTAAGGAAGCTATCCGCGCTTGTCCCATCTCCCGTAAAGTATTCCTTATTCCGACTTTTACCCAATTATTCATGCCTCCATCCTTGCCCGCTGGCAGAGTTGTTGGTCTTCTGTTATTGGTAACAAACTGCGTACTCTTAAGAGTCGTGTGTTCCAGTGGCCTTCCTCCTGCCACCGTAACCGGTGGTGGGAAACGGCTCTAGCTAGGTTACGTATTGGCCATACCCGTTTAACTCACGGTCACTTAATGGAGCGCCGCCCTGCTCCTTATTGTCTACATTGCATTGTCCCTCTTACGGTCGCGCATATCCTTGTTGAATGTCCTGACTTCCAGGACGAGAGTGTGTCTTGTTTTCCAACCGCCCCTCGCGGTCACTTGTCCCTCAATAGAATTCTTGGTGACTCAGATACTTTTGATATCGTTCGCCTTATGCGTTTCTGTTCTCGTATTGGCATCCTTGGTGATATTTAGCGCCCTCTGATTATCCCGCACATTTGATGGTGCTACATAGCCTTCCCGGTTTGGTGCCTTCTATTGATAATTACTTACTTACTTACCTGTTACAGGTGTGCCACAAATATAGTAGGAAATAAAAACACGTGCATATTGGAATGGAATGTTGTGTCAAAATTTCAAATGAATTGGTAAAGAACTTTTGGAGATTACAGCGTGTGTTGCTCCTATGTCCAACAGATGGTGCTGTTATCTGTTGACAAAGAATGACGAAGAGATGAGTAATATTTTTAATCAATATTTTATCTCTGTATTTACTAAAGAAGAACTTAACATTATGCATTCAGCCGAACACGTCAATGTGGGTGGGGACGAGGACGGGTTGACTAGTCTAACAGTTACCAGGGATGATATTATTAAACAAATAGTAAAACTCAAACCAATCAAATCCCCAGGGCCGGATGATGTGTTTGCCAAGGTGCTCAAAAAATGCAAAAAGGAGCTTTGCGATCCATTGTCTACCATATTTAACAAATCATTAGAGTCAGGCAGAGTGCCAGAGTCATGGAAGGTAGCTAATGTGGTACCAATTTTTAAGAAAGGAGATAGATCACTTGTGTCAAACTATCGCCAATTAACCTAACGTCTATTGTGAGAAAGTTACTTGAATGAATAATTGCAAATACCATTGGTCTTCATCTTGAAAAACATAAATTAAAAAACGAGTCACAACATTGTTTTACAAATGTCCGTTCATGTTTAACAAATTTGCTATCATTATATTCCAGCATAGTTGAGGCAGTTGATAGTGGTAAGGATTGTGATGTTGTGTACCTTCACTTTAGCAAGGCTTTTGATACAGTGCCACATGAAAGACTGATTAAAAAGATAGGGGCTTATGGTATTGGAGGCACTATATAAAGCTGGATTAGGGCATGGCTATACCAAAGGAAACAGAGAGTTAGTATAAATGGGGTTAAGTCACAGTGGGAAAATGTTGTAAGTGAAGTGCCTCAAGGCTCTGTCTTGGGACCTCTGTTGTTTATAATATATATAAATTATTTAGATTCAGGTTTGAGTAGCAACATTTGTAAATTTGCCGATGGTACAAAAATTGGTAGGGAAATTAACACAGAAGAAGACTCACTATCACTTCAAGTTGATCTAAATAGGGTTTTGAAATGGTCAAATGATTGGCAGATGTAATTTAATGCTGATAAAAGTAAAGTTTTGAGGTTAGGTAATGATGAAAGAGTTACAAGTTACGAACTAGATGGTGTTGAGGTTGCAAAGTCAGACTGCGAAAGGGATCTGGAAGTTATGATTAGTAATAATTTAAAACCAAAGGATCTATGCACGAATGTTCATAATAAGGCAAATAGGACACTGGGATTTATTAATCGAAGTGTTAGTATCAGGACATCTGTTGTTGTTCTTCAGCTATGTCTTGCTCTGGTTTGGCCCCATTTAGATTATGCAGTTCAGTCTTGGTCGCCGTATTATAGAATGGATATAAATTCACTTGAACTTGTCCACCGTAGGATGACAAGTTAATTCCCCAAATTAGAAATTTTTCATAAGAAAAAAGATTAAGAAAGCTCAAATAGCATTCACTGGAAAGGCGAAGAGTTAGGGGTTGACATGATACAGGTTTACAAGTGGATGAATGGACATAACAAAGGGGATATTAATAGGGGTAATAAAGGAATCAACACAAGACAGAACACGAAACATTGGATATAAATTGGATAAGTTTAGCTTTAGGAAAGACTTGGGTAAATACTGGTTCGGTAACAGGGTAGTTGATTTGTGGAACCGATTACCGCATAACGTGGTGGAGGTGGGGTCCCTCGATTGTTTCAAGCGCGGGTTGGACATGTATATGAGCGGGATTGGGTGGTTATAAATAGGAGCTGCCTTGTATGGGCCAATAAGCCTTCTGCATTTACCTTTGTTCTTATGTTCTTATGTTCTTATGTCAGTGTGACACAATACGGGTGTGGGTGTTGGCAGTGTGACACAATACGGGTGTGGGTGTTGGCAGTGTGACACAATACGGGTGTGGGTGTTGGCAGTGTGACACAATACGGGTGTGGGTGTTGGCAGTGTGACACAATACGGGTGTGGTGTTGGCAGGGTGACACAATAAGGGTGTAGGTGTTGGCAGGGTGGCATAATAAGGGTGTGGGTGTTGGCAGTGTGACGCAATAAGGGTGTAGGTGTTGGCAGGGTGACATAATAAGGGTGTGGGTGTTGGCAGTGTGACGCAATAAGGGTGTAGGTGTTGGCAGGGTGACATAATAAGGGTGTGGGTGTTGGCAGTGTGACGCAATACGGGTGTGGGTGTTGGCAGGGTGACACAATAAGGGTGTGGGTGTTGGCAGTGTGACACAATACGGGTGTGGGTGTTGGCAGTGTGACACAATACGGGTGTGGGTGTTGGCAGTGTGACACAATACGGGTGTAGGTGTTGGCAGTGTGACACAATACGGGTGTGGGTGTTGGCAGGGTGACATAATAAGGGTGTGGGTGTTGGCAGTGTGACGCAATACGGGTGTGGGTGTTGGCAGGGTGACACAATAAGGGTGTGGGTGTTGGCAGTGTGACACAATACGGGTGTGGGTGTTGGCAGGGTGACATAATAAGGGTGTGGGTGTTGGCAGTGTGACACAATACGGGTGTGGGTGTTGGCAGGGTGACACAATAAGGGTGTGGGTGTTGGCAGGGTGACACAATACGGGTGTGGGTGTTGGCAGGGTGACACAATAAGGGTGTGGGTGTTGGCAGGGTGACATAATAAGGGTGTGGGTGTTGGCAGGGTGACGCAATAAGGGTGTAGGTGTTGGCAGTGTGACACAATACGGGTGTGGGTGTTGGCAGGGTGACATAATAAGGGTGTGGGTGTTGGCAGGGTGACATAATAAGGGTGTGGGTGTTGGCAGTGTGACGCAATAAGGGTGTAGGTGTTGGCAGTGTGACACAATACGGGTGTGGGTGTTGGCAGTGTGACACAATAAGGGTGTGGGTGTTGGCAGTGTGACACAATACATAAGAACATAAGAACATAAGAACAAAGGCAGCTGCAGAAGGCCTATTGGCCCATACGAGGCAGCTCCTATTTACAACCACCCAATCCCACTCATATACATGTCCAACCCATGCTTGAAACAATCGAGGGACCCCACCTCCACAATGTTACGCGGCAATTGGTTCCACAAATCAACAACCCTGTTACTGAACCAGTATTTACCCAAGTCTTTCCTAAATCTAAACTTATCCAATTTATACCCATTGTTTCGCGTTCTGTCCTGTGTTGATACTTTCAATACCCTATTAATATCCCCTTTGTTATGTCCATTCATCCACTTGTAAACCTCTATCATGTCACCCCTAACTCTTCGCCTTTCCAGTGAATGCAAATTAAGCTTTGTTAATCTTTCTTCATATGAAAGATTTCTAATTTGGGGAATTAACTTAGTCATCCTACGCTGGACACGTTCAAGTGAATTTATATCCATTCTGTAATATGGCGACCAAAACTGAACTGCATAATCTAAATGGGGCCTAACCAGAGCAAGATATAGCTTGAGAACCACACCAGGTGTCTTGTTACTTATGCTGCGATTAATAAATCCGAGTGTCCTATTTGCCTTATTACGAACATTTATGCATTGATCCTTTTGTTTTAAATTCTTACTAATTATAACTCCCAGATCCCTTTCGCAATCCGAATTCGCAATCTCAACACCATCTAGCTCGTATCTTGTAACTCTATCATCATTACCTAGCTTCAGAACTTTACATTTATCAGCATTAAACTGCATCTGCCAGTCCTTTGACCATTTCAAACCCTATCTAGATCAACTTGAAGTGATAGTGAGTCCTCCTCCGAATTAATTTCCCTACCGATTTTCGTATCATCGGCAAATTTGCAAATGTTGCTACTCAAAACTGAATCTAAATCATTTATATATATTATAAACAACAGAGGTCCCAAGACAGAGCCTTGAGGCACTCCACTTACAACATTTTCCCACTCTGACTTGACTCCATTTATACTAACTCTCTGTTTCCTTTGGTATAGCCATGCCCTAATCCAGCTTAATATAGCACCCCCAATACCATGAGCCTCTATCTTTTTAATCAGTCTTTCATGTGGCACTGTATCGAAAGCTTTGCTAAAGTCAAGGTACACAACATCACAATCCTTACCACTATCAACTGCCTCAACTATGCTAGAATAAAAAGATAACAAATTTGTTAAACATGAACGGCCATTTATAAAACCATGTTGCTACTCAATTATTAATTTATGTTTTTCAAGATGAAGACGAATTTTATTTGCTATTATAGATTCGAGTAACATTCCCACAATAGACGTTAGGCTAATTGGTCTGTAGTTAGACGCAAGTGATCTATCTCCTTTCTTAAAAACTGGTATCACATTAGCAACTTTCCAAAACTCTGGCACTGTGCCTGACTCTATTGATTTATTAAATATGATTGACCTACGGGTGTAGGTCAATCATATTTATACGGGTGTGGGTGTTGGCAGTGTGACACAATACGGGTGTGGGTGTTGGCAGTGTGACACAATACGGGTGTGGGTGTTGGCAGTGTGACACAATACGGGTGTGGGTGTTGGCAGTGTGACACAATACGGGTGTGGGTGTTGGCAGTGTGACACAATACGGGTGTGGGTGTTGGCAGTGTGACACAATACGGGTGTGGGTGTTGGCAGTGTGACACAATACGGGTGTGGGTGTTGGCAGTGTGACACAATACGGGTGTGGGTGTTGGCAGTGTGACACAATAAGGGTGTGGGTGTTGGCAGTGTGACACAATACGGGTGTGGGTGTTGGCAGTGTGACACAATACGGGTGTGGGTGTTGGCAGGGTGACAAAATAAGGGTGTGGGTGTTGGCAGGGGGACATAATAAGAGTGTGGGTGTTGGCAGGGTGACATAATAAGGGTGTGGGTGTTGGCAGGGTGACATAATAAGGGTGTGGGTGTTGGCAGGGGGACATAATAAGGGTGTGGGTGTTGGCAGGGTGACATAATAAGGGTGTGGGTGTTGGCAGGGTGACATAATAAGAGTGTGGGTGTTGGCAGGGTCCCGTAAGCGTGGCGGTGTACACCCCAGGCGAGGACTTCCTTCACACCGTCGAGGTCGTCCTCCACCTCCGCAACTGTGGCGGACACAACATCAAGGACCTCGTCAGCTTCCACTTTATCTTCCCCACCGCTCACCCCCCTCCCCAGGTGAGTGTTGTGGCCAGGTGTTGTGTGTCACGGTGACAGTGTTGTGGCCAGGTGTTGTGTGTCACGGTGACAGTGTTGTGGCCAGGTGTTGTGTGTCACGGTGACAGTGTTGTGGCCAGGTGTTGTGTGTCACGGTGACAGTGTTGTGGCCAGGTGTTGTATGTCATTTTTTTTTTTTTATTATTTTTACATGCAAGCATGCTTATAAGTACAATAAAAGGAAACAGTTACATCATAAAACAGAACAAAATGACAAAGCACAAACGGGCAAAACTAAGGAACAAAAGTAGTAAACACAATAACGCAGGCCGGAAGGGCCGATCACAAAACAACAATAATGACAAACAGAAAACAATAATTAAGTTAAACACAGCAGAAGACTATACAGAAATAACACACCAAAACCTGAAATGTACAGAACAAGGCTGCCAGCACCGCAAACACACGCGGAGAGGCACCAACATAAAAACAAAATAGTAAATAATAAATAACAATAAGAAAACAATATAATTATACAATAAACAAAAAGAAAAGCTCAACGCAAAACTTGACAAAAAGCAAAACCCAGACTAGATCACGCCAACAGCCTGAAGGGTACTCAACACCACACAAACAAGCGCACAAACAGCATCATAAAAACATAGAACCACAAAGCATAACATATGAACACGACATCCACAACCAGACACACACACACCAACCAAACCCCGGACCGCACAGGAACCGGACACATACACACAAGCCACACAAATAAACCCACAACCACAAACTGGAGCATGCAGGAACCGGGAAACAAACCCGCCCCACCCACTCACACACACCCGACCCGCACCCCACAACCATGCACACTAATGGAATCACACAACACACAAAGGAATCATGAGTGAGGAACACATTCCTCAGAGACAAGACCATACGTCTCCGCAGCCCAAGGATACCTTCGCTTGTAGGCCTCCCAAATCAAATATTCCCTGTCGGTAGGGGGACGATCCCCCTGCCGCCGTGGGCCCTTCATAAACTCGGGAACCTCCAGATCAGGCGGAAACGGCCACTCCTTAAGCTCACTGACGGAAGTCGCATAACGAGGCTGGGGAGCGCAACCCACGTCCTTCGAGGTAGCAGACGACACCGATGAAGCGTACGAGGGTTGCCTAGACGGCCGCGTCGCCGTACGCACAGGAGCAGGGGACAAGCGACGAGATGGTAACTCCACCGAGACCGCAGGAGACACTAGAGAGACGGCCGGAGACGGAAGATGCGTCGAGACCGCAGCCAATGAAACGGGGGCCGAGGAAGGGGTTACAGAACCCCCAGAGCGAGCAGTCTTTTTCAACAGCATCACCAGGCCACCCCGCTCACCACGAACCTCAGTAGGGGGAACCACCCTCCATGAAGAACCGGAGCCATCCAATGCAGGCGACGCACCCGAAGCAGGAACCTCAGACACCATATCTACAGTGGAGGCCGAAACACTGGCACTGGCATCCTCAGGCAAATGCACCTCCGCCGTCACCATAGTACGCAACGCAACCGGAGCCACCCCTCCGTCGCCGGCAGATTCACAAGCGTCGAAGTCGCCAACATCTGCCCATGCTGTTGACGAATGCCGGGAATGCTTAGGCTCGGGCCGCACATCATCTGACCCGGAGGCTGACTCAGAGGCACGCGCAACACAAGCCGGGCGAACCGATGCACGTCGCAGAACGGCAGCATCCTCAACCACATGGGGCACCAGGCCAGGCACAGGAGGAAGCGCCGGATCCACCCCATCACCCTGCACAGCCGGAACAGACGGCGAGGGTGCAGGGACAGGGTCAGATGCAGCAGAGGACAAACCGGAAGACGGGGGATTCGAGCAGAAGGCAGGCTGAAGAACCACAGGGACACTAGTCGAAGCAGGACGATCACCAGGCGACGACACAACCTTCGGAAGAGAGGCGACAACAACAGGGGGCGCACCAGGCGACACAGGGGGCACATCCGCGGCTGAAGAGACGTCCACATCCACCGAACCCTCCTCCACAGGAAGCGGCGGAAAATCCTCCTCACTGAAGAGGTTCACAGGTGCAACGGCAGACGCAGTACAGTCAGCAGCCTGATGGCCCAATAGGCCACAACGATAACACGTCCGAGGCTGGCGGGCGTAAAACACTCGAACGTTGTAACCCATAAGACGCACAGAGGACGGAATATCCTCCCGGAGCCTCATGCCCAGGGTGCGAATGTTCATCGTCACACCCTTAAGTGGGCTGGAAGATACCACGTTCACCCGCACACTAATCACTGCGCCAAAACGGCCGAAGTACCGGCGTAGCAGACCCTCCGGAAACTCCAATGGAGCCCCATTCACACTGACGTAGGTGAGGGCACCACTCCGATCAGAGAGTGAAACATTGCCCGCACCATCCGGCAGGGGTAATGTCCGCCCCTCGTTTCGATGGAGAAAGTCGCGATATGCCAACTCCTCAGTGAACTTTACTATCGCTCGACGTGCCGTCACCAGCTCGACTCCATAAATGTTGATCACAGGAATATGCAGCAACTCACACACCAGCGCTATCTCTGGGTACCCAGCCCGGCCAGAAAATTCGAAGCCCACAGACTGAGCCCGCAGTATAGGTGGGAGGGGGACCCCCATCGTGAACGCCACGTCAGCACAGGCAGGCAGACACACACCTGCCCCCAACCGGCCAAATTGGTAAACACCACCAACAGCCGGAGCGCCGAGCCAATACGTCCATCCCCCTACCGAAGTTAGGGCCAAACTCAGGTGTTGTGTGTCATGGTGAGATTGTTGTGGCCAGGTGTCACGTTCTTGTTTATAACACCTCTGTAGTGGACGGAAGAATTCAGCTTGTTAAGAACGCCAGGGTGGTGGTCGGAGTTTCCCAGCTTGTTGAGAACGCGAGAGCAGTGGACGGAGGGACTAGCTCGTTAAGAACGCCAGGAGGGTGGGAAGAGGGGCATGGCTTGTTAAGAATGCCAGCGGGTAGACGGATAGACACAGTGTCAGAAAACTCAACACTGTTTACTAATATTCAATACAATAGGCAGATAATATTGCTGCTGAGTTGTATATATATATATAAATTCACTCAGAGAAGACATGGTCCAGCGGTATTTTCCTCCAGTAGAAAGCGGAGATATCATTGCCATGTCGCTATTAAATTCCCCAGCTATTCTGCTGGGAATTATTCTTAATACAGCAGTCTTTGGACTGTTAACCTCATAAAAACATTTCACTTGAAATAACTTAATTATCAGTACCAAAATAGAGTAAATGTGACCTTTCTACCATTTATTGACATCTGGACAAAGAGAGCCAGGGGCAGTGGAGGAGGGAGTTGTCAGCCATTGTTGTTTAGACAACAATGTCGGAGCGAGTTCAGCTCCAATAATTCTCCCTTGGACGAAGTGTTATGGA
>WNGS01008982.1:22791-37656 GCA_020271785.1 Procambarus virginalis
ACACCTTATCAGATGAAATATTTGCCAAGTTTAAATAAAGATATGAGAATATTACTCACTCTGGTTGGTCGCGTTTCGTGTGATTAACCTGAAATAATCCCTATGTACTTAACATTACTAGCCAGGAATGACTAGGATAAGGATTTCGGGAAAGACTTAAGATTTTCCTTGTTTAGATGTTGACTGCGGGTGATGATGGAAGAAGCACAATTTAATCAACTCTACTGCTCTCTTAATTCGATCTGAATTCCCTCGTCCCCCCCTACTTCTTCGTCCCTATCCATTGTTCTGCTGCCCGTGTTTTGTGGGTAAATGGTATACAGTCTGTTCATTTATCTCCCCCCAAATGTCCCTTTCCCTTCCTGATCTTAAGCACCTCCTGGATCCTTGCCAGAGCCGGTGCTCCTTTTGGGTGATTTTCAACTGTCGACATTCCCTCTGGGGTGATGTTCTGACAAACACCCGAGGCCGTCTTCTCGACCGTTCGTCCTCGCTTCTTCTCTATCTTTTCTGAATTCTGGTGAGCCCACTCTGTGGACTCTCGAACTCGCACCCTTTCCTCTTGATCTTTCTCTCTTGCTCGTCGTCCCTTTACTTAGATTTCACGTGGCAGGTTCTTGATGACCTCCATAACAGTGATCATTTCCCCATCCTCGTTTCCTTTTTCTCTTTCCACCCTCCCTCCTCTCCTTCCCTAGGTGGCAGTTTGCCAAGGCTGACTGGTGCCTATTCACCCTCCGTGCTACTCTCTCTGACCTCTCCTCTCTGCATCTCTGCCTCTTCCTCGTGCCCTCCTTCTTTTTATGACACTGTCTTCAACGCTGCCTCCATTCCATTCCTCGCTCTTCCTCCCGGGCACACGGAAGTGAGTTCCCTGGTGGAATGCGGACTGTGCTCGGGCTGTCCGCTGTAAGCGTGCAGCCTGGAAGAAACACCGCCACCGGCAGACGGCTGATTCTTTTATTCTGTTTTTAAAGGCAAGTGCGTGGCCCGTAGGACCATCCTACAGCTAACGCGAGAGTTGGAAATCTTATGTTTCCACCATTACGTCCGTATACTCCCTTGCCGCAGATCTGGAAAAGATCCGCAAGATTGTGGCAAGTTCGTTCCGGATGTCTCGCCGGTTCCCACCTCCGTGGTACTCTTGTGGCGGATCCAGTGCAGGTCGCGACCCGAACTGGGTTTCCACTTTTCTTCTGTTAGCTCTGGTCTCATCTTCCTCAATTCTTCCTTCTTCGTAAGCCTGTTCTTGAATCTTATCCTTTAGATTTCCACACTCATCTCCGCCTTCCCTATAATGATCCTTTCTCTCTTTCTGAACTTCAGTCTGCCCTGGCCCTCTGCGGATCTACGGCGGCGGGCTCGGATGACGTTCATTATGAGATGCTTCGCCATCTCCCGTGCACGTCTCAGTATTTACTGAGTCTGTATAACCAGGTCTGGGAGTCGTCGTCCGTCCCTGAGGACTGGCTCGATGCCATTGTACTCCCTATTCGGAAACCAGGGTCTCTCGTACGTCCCCTAAGGACTTCTGCCCTATTGCTTTCACGAGTTGTGTTTGCAAGCTCTTTGAGCGTATGGTAAATGTCCATCTGATGTGGTTCTTGGAACACCATCGCCACCTCTCTCCTTCTCAATTTGGTTTTCGCAAGTGCCGCAGCACGACTGATGTCCTGGTGAACTTGGAGGTCTATATTCGTGCTGCTTTTGCTGCGAAGACCTGCGTTGTAGCTGTCCTTTTTGACCTGGAAAAGGCTTACGACACGACTTGGAGGCACCATATTCTGTCCCAACTTCGTTCGTTTGGCTTTCGTGGTAATCTCCCTCTCTTCCTTCTTCGCTTTTCTCTCATCGTACCTTTCGATTCAGGCTTGGTGCCACTCTCTCTGCCTCTTTTCGGCAGTAGGAAGGTGTGCCCCAAGGTAGTGTTCTGAGTACTACTCTTTTCTGGTCGCCCTCAATGGTCTTCTTTCCTCCCTTCCTTCTGGCATCTTCTCTGCTCTTTATGTTGACGATCTTACTCTTTGCTGTCGGGGTGATGATTCGCCTCTACTTCAACGGCGCCTTCAACTTGCGATTGATGCCGTGTCGTCTTGGGCCACCAATCATGGCTTCAAGTTCTCTACTACTAAGACTTGTGCCATGACTTTTACTCGGAAACGGGTCGTTCTTCGTCCCTCTTTGTCACTTTATGGTCATCCCCTTGAGTACGAAGATTCTGCGAGGCTTTTGGGGTTATTCTTTGACATCGTTTGTCTTGGTCGCCCCATGTCTCTTACCCCTGTGTTGAATGCTCTAAGGCCCTTAACCTACTTAAGGTTTGTCCCATACTTCTTGGGGAGCGGATAGGTGCACGCTCCTCTATTGCATTCCTCTCTCTGTCCTGTCTAAACTCGATTATGGTTGCCCTGCATACTCTTCTGCTTCTCCTACTCTTCGCCTTCTTGATCCTTTGCACCATACTGGGTTGCGCCTCAGCTCTGGTGCTTTTCGTTCAACTCCTACCCTCAGCTTGTACGCTGACACTGGCTTTCTGTCTCTCCAGGATCGCCGTGATCGCTGCAGTCTTCGCTATCTTGCGCGATCCTTACAGCATCCTCACTCTGGCCTCTATCGTGCTTTGACTTTTACCCCTCCAAAAGTTCCTGTTCCTCTTCACCTCCTTCCTCTTTCTGTCCGTTTGTCTCTTTACAGGATTCTCTTTCAGCTCATTTTACCAATGTTTCTCCTCGTATTGTTCCATCCTTGCCCCCGTGGAGAGTCCCCCTTCCCAAATTTTGTACTTCTCTGACCCGCATCACTAAAGCTTTTACCCCTCCTACAGTTCTGAAACGCCTCTTCCTTGAGCACTTTTCTTCTCACTCCCACTCCGTGTCCCATCTTCACCGATTGGTCTAAGTCTGCTGACGGTGTGGGCTACTCTGTTGTTTTTCCTGACCACACTTATATGTGTCGCTAGCATCTTAACAGCAGAACTTTATGCTATTCTCTATGCTCTTCGTCTCCTGGTTTCCCAGTGTCAATCCTCCTTTGGGGTGGTAGTTGACTCTCGTAGTGCCCTCATGGCGTTAGGGTCCTTTAATCCGGTTCACCCGGTTGTTGTCGAGATTCAACATTGGATGTTTCTTATCTCCAGTAAATTTAAGTCAGTTGCATTTTGCTGGGTTCCCAGCCATGTTGGTGTCTCTTTAAATGAGCGTGCGGATGCTGCCGCTAAGGAAGCTATCCGCGCTTGTCCCATCTCCCGTTAAAGTATTCCTTATTCCGACTTTTACCCAGTTATTCATGCCTCCATCCTTGCCCGCTGGCAGAGTTGTTGGTCTTCTGTTATTGGTAACAAACTGCGTACTCTTAAGAGTCGTGTGTTCCAGTGGCCTTCCTCCTGCCACCGTACCGGTGGTGGGAAACGGCTCTAGCTAGGTTACGTATTGGCCATACCCGTTTAACTCACGGTCACTTAATGGAGCGCCGCCCTGCTCCTTATTGTCTACATTGCATTGTCCCTCTTACGGTCGCGCATATCCTTGTTGAATGTCCTGACTTCCAGGACGAGAGTGTGTCTTGTTTTCCAACCGCCCCTCGCGGTCACTTGTCCCTCAATAGAATTCTTGGTGACTCAGACTTTTGATATCGTTCGCCTTATGTTTCTGTTCTCGTATTGGCATCCTTGGTGATATTTAGCGCCCTCTGATTATCCCGCACATTTGATGGTGCTACATAGCCTTCCCGGTTTGGTGCCTTCTATTGATAATTACTTACTTACTTACCTGTTTACAGGTGTGCCACAAATATAGTAGGAAATAAAAACACGTGCATATTGGAATGGAATGTTGTGTCAAAATTTCAAATGATTGGTAAAGAACTTTTGGAGATTACAGCGTGTGTTGCTCCTATGTCCAACAGATGGTGCTGTTATCTGTTGACAAAGAATGACGAAGAGATGAGTAATATTTTTAATCAATATTTTATCTCTGTATTTACTAAAGAAGAACTTAACATTATGCATTCAGCCGAACACGTCAATGTGGGTGGGGACGAGGACGGGTTGACTAGTCTAACATTTACCAGGGATGATATTATTAAACAAATAGTAAAACTCAAACCAATCAAATCCCCAGGGCCGGATGATGTGTTTGCCAAGGTGCTCAAAAAATGCAAAAAGGAGCTTTGCGATCCATTGTCTACCATATTTAACAAATCATTAGAGTCAGGCAGAGTGCCAGAGTCATGGAAGGTAGCTAATGTGGTACCAATTTTTAAGAAAGGAGATAGATCACTTGTGTCAAACTATCGCCAATTAACCTAACGTCTATTGTGAGAAAGTTACTTGAATGAATAATTTGCAAATACCATTGGTCTTCATCTTGAAAAACATAAATTAAAAAACGAGTCACAACATTGTTTTACAAATGTCCGTTCATGTTTAACAAATTTGCTATCATTATATTCCAGCATAGTTGAGGCAGTTGATAGTGGTAAGGATTGTGATGTTGTGTACCTTCACTTTAGCAAGGCTTTTGATACAGTGCCACATGAAAGACTGATTAAAAAGATAGGGGCTTATGGTATTGGAGGCACTATATAAAGCTGGATTAGGGCATGGCTATACCAAAGGAAACAGAGAGTTAGTATAAAGGGGTTAAGTCACAGTGGAAAAGTTTGTAAGTGAAGTGCCTCAAGGCTCTGTCTTGGGACCTCTGTTGTTTATAATATATAAATTATTTAGATTCAGGTTTGAGTAGCAACATTTGTAAATTTGCCGATGGTACAAAAATTGGTAGGGAAATTAACACAGAAGAAGACTCACTATCACTTCAAGTTGATCTAAATAGGGTTTTGAAATGGTCAAATGATTGGCAGATGTAATTTAATGCTGATAAAAGTAAAGTTTTGAGGTTAGGTAATGATGAAAGAGTTACAAGTTCGAACTAGATGTGTTGAGGTTGCAAAGTCAGACTGCGAAAGGGATCTGAAGTTATGATTAGTAATAATTAAAACCAAAGGATCTATGCACGAATGTTCATAATAAGGCAAATAGGACACTGGGATTTATAATCGAAGTGTTAGTATCAGGACATCTGTTGTTGTTCTTCAGCTATGTCCTTGCTCTGGTTTGGCCCATTTAGATTATGCAGTTCAGTCTGTGGTCGCCGTATTATAGATGGATATAAATTCACTTGAACTTGTCCACCGTAGGATGAAAGTTAATTCCCCAAATTAGAAATTTTTCATAAGAAAAAAGATTAGAAAGCTCAAATAGCATTCACTGGAAAGGCGCAGAGTTAGGGGTGTGACATGATACAGGTTTACAAGTGGATAATGGACATAACAAAGGGGATATTAATAGGGGTATAAAGGAATCAACACAGACAGAACACGAAACATTGGATATAAAATTGGATAATTTTAGCTTTAGGAAAGACTGGGTAAATACTGGTTCGGTAACAGGGTAGTTGATTTGTGGAACCGATTANCTCTAGCTCCTGCCTCTCTCTAGCTCCTGCCTCTCTCTAGCTCCTGCCTCTCTCTCTAGCTCCTGCCTCTCTCTAGCTCCTGCCTCTCTCTAGCTCCTGCCTCTCTCTAGCTCCTGCCTCTCTCTAGCTCCTGCCTCTCTCTAGCTCCTGCCTCTCTCTAGCTCCTGCCTCTCTCTAGCTCCTGCCTCTCTCTAGCTCCTGCCTTCCTCTAGCTCCTGCCTCTCTCTAGCTCCTGCCTCTCTCTATCTCCTCCTCTCTCTAGCTCCTGCCTCTCTCTAGCTCCTGCCTCTCTCTAGCTCCTGCCTCTCTCTAGCTCCTGCCTCTCTCTAGCTCCTGCCTCTCTCTAGCTCCTGCCTCTCTCTAGCTCCTGCCTCTCTCTAGCTCCTGCCTCTCTCTAGCTCCTGCCTCTCTCTAGCTCTGCCTCTCTCTAGCTCCTGCCTCTCTCTAGCTCCTGCCTCTCTCTAGCTCCTGCCTCTCTCTAGCTCCTGCCTCTCTCTAGCTCCTGCCTCTCTCTAGCTCCTGCCTCTCTCTAGCTCCTGCCTCTCTATCTCCTGCCTCTCTCTAGCTCCTGCCTCTCTCTAGCTCCTGCCTCTCTCTAGCTCCTGCCTCTCTCTAGCTCCTGCCTCTCTCTAGCTCCTGCCTCTCTCTATCTCCTGCCTCTCTCTAGCTCCTGCCTCTCTCTAGCTCCTGCCTCTCTCTAGCTCCTGCCTCTCTCTAGCTCCTGCCTCTCTCTAGCTCCTGCCTCTCTCTAGCTCCTGCCTCTCTCTAGCTCCTGCCTCTCTCTACTCCTGCCTCTCTCTAGCTCCTGCCTCTCTCTAGCTCCTGCCTCTCTCTAGCTCCTGCTTCTCTCTATCTCCTACCTCTCTCTATCTCCTGCCTCTCTCTAGCTCCTGCCTCTCTCTAGCTCCTGCCTCTCTCTAGCTCCTGCCTCTCTGTAGCTCCTGCCTCTCTCTAGCTCCTGCCTCTCTCTAGCTCCTGCCTCTCTCTAGCTCCTGCCTCTCTCTAGCTCCTGCCTCTCTCTAGCTCCTGCCTCTCTCTAGCTCCTGCCTCTCCGAGTCCTGCCTCTCTCTAGCTCCTACCTCTCTCTAGCTCCTGCCTCTCTCTAGCTCCTGCCTCTCTCTAGCTCCTGCCTCTCTCTATCTCCTGCCTCTCTCTAGCTCTTGCCTCTCTCTATCTCCTGCCTCTCTCTATCTCCTGCCTCTCTCTAGCTCCTGCCTCTCTCTAGCTCCTGCCTCTCTCTAGCTCCTGCCTCTCTCTAGCTCCTGCCTCTCTGTAGCTCCTGCCTCTCTCTAGCTCCCGCCTCTCTGTAGCTCCCGCCTCTCTCTAGCTCCTGCCTCTCTCTAGCTCCTGCCTCTCTGTAGCTCCTGCCTCTCTCTAGCTCCTGCCTCTCTCTAGCTCCTGCCTTTCTCTAGCTCCTGCCTCTCTCTAGCTCCTGCCTCTCGCTAGCTCCTGCCTCTCTCTATCTCCTGCCTCTCTGTAGCTCCTGCCTCTCTGTAGCTCCTGCCTCTCTCTAGCTCCCGCCTCTCTGTAGCTCCTGCCTCTCTCTAGCTCCTGCCTCTCTCTAGCTCCTGCCTCTCTCTAGCTCCTGCCTCTCTCTAGCTCCTGCCTCTCTCTAGCTCCTGCCTCTCTCTAGCTCCTGCCTCTCTCTATCTCCTACCTCTCTGTAGCTCCTGCCTCTCTCTAGCTCCTGCCTCTCTCTAGCTCCTGCCTCTCTGTAGCTCCTGCCTCTCTCTAGCTCCTGCCTCTCTGTAGCTCCTGCCTCTCTCTAGCTCCTGCCTCTCTCTATCTCCTGCCTCTCTGTAGCTCCTGCCTCTCTCTAGCTCCTGCCTCTCTCTAGCTCCTGCCTCTCTCTATCTCCTGCCTCTCTGTAGCTCCTGCCTCTCTCTAGCTCCTGCCTCTCTCTAGCTCCTGCCTCTCTCTAGCTCCTGCCTCTCTCTAGCTCCTGCCTCTCTGTAGCTCCTGCCTCTCTCTAGCTCCTGCCTCTCTCTAGCTCCTGCCTCTCTCTATCTCCTGCCTCTCTCTAGCTCCTGCCTCTCTCTAGCTCCTGCCTCTCTCTAGCTCCTACCTCTCTCTAGCTCCTGCCTCTCTCTATCTCCTGCCTCTCTCTAGCTCCTACCTCTCTCTAGCTCCTGCCTCTCTCTAGCTCCTGTCTCTCTGTAGCTCCTGCCTCTCTCTAGCTCCTGCCTTTCTCTAGCTCCCGCCTCTCTCCAGCTCCTGCCTCTCTCCAGCTCCTGCCTCTCTCTAGCTCCTGCCTCTCTCTAGCTCCTGTCTCTCTGTAGCTCCTGTCTCTCTGTAGCTCCTGCCTCTCTCTAGCTCCTGCCTCTCTGTAGCTCCTGCCTCTCTCTAGCTCCTGCCTCCGTGTGGGAGCCGTTCGGCCGAGCGGACAGCACGCTGGACTTGTGATTCTGTTGTCCGGGTTCGATCCCGGCGCCGACGAGAATCAATGGACAGTGTTTCTTTCACCCTATGCACCTGTTCCCAGCAGTAAAGTAGGTACCTGGGTGTTAGTCAGCTGTCACGGGCCGCGTCCTGGGGTGGTGGCCTGGTCGAGGATGGGCCGCGGGACACTAAAAAAAAGCCCCGAAATCATCTCTAGATAGCCTCAAGATAGATAGCCTCTTCCGTCTAATGGTATTTTAAACATCAGAACATAAGCACTTAAGAACAAAGAGAACTGCAGAAGGCCCAATCCCACTCATATAAATGTCCAACCCATACTTGAAACAATCGATGGATCCCACCTCCAGCAGGTTATGCGGTAATTGGTTCCACAAATCAACAACCCTGTTACCGAACCAGTATTTACCCAAGTCTTTCCTAAAATCTAAACTTATCCAATTTATATCCATTGTTTCGTGTTCTGTCTTGTGTTGATACTTTTAATACCTTATTAATATCCCCTTTTTATATGTCCATTCATCCACCAGTTAACCTCTATCATGTCACCCCTAACT
Organism: Procambarus virginalis; assembly: GCA_020271785.1. Lineage (NCBI taxonomy): Eukaryota > Metazoa > Arthropoda > Malacostraca > Decapoda > Cambaridae > Procambarus > Procambarus virginalis. Next base: position 31,220 of record WNGS01008982.1, read on the forward strand.
CTTCGCCTTTCCAGTGAATGCTATTTAAGCTTTGTTAATCTTTTTTCGTATGAAAGATTTCTAATTTGGGGAATTAACTTAGTCATCCTACGCTGGACACGTTCAAGTGAATTTATATCCATTGTATAGTACGGCGACCAAAACTGAACTGCATAATCTAAATGGGGCCTAACCAGAGCAAGATATAGCTTGAGAACCACACCAGGTGTCTTGTTACTAACGCTTCGATTCATAAATCCCAGTGTCCTATTTGCCTTATTTCGAGCATTCATGCATTGATCCTTTGATTTTAAATTCTTACTAATCATAACTCCCAGATCCCTTTCGCAATCCGACTTCGCAATCTCAACACCATCTAGCTCGTATCTTGTAACTCTATCATCATTACCTAGCCTCAGAACTTTACATTTATCGACATTAAACTGCATCTGCCAATCTTTTGACCATTTCAAAACCCTATTTAGATCAACTTGAAGTGATAGTGAGTCTTCTTCGTGTTAATTTCCCTACCGATTTTTGTATCATCTGCAAATTTGCAGATGTTGCTACTCAAACCTGAATCTAAATCATTTATATATATTATAAACATCAGAGGTCCCAAGACAGAGCCTTGAGGCACTCCACTTACAACATTTTCCCACTGTGACTTAACCCCATTTGTACTAACTCGCTGTTTCCTTTGGAATAGCCATGCCCTAATCCAACTTAATATAGCATCCCCAATACCATGAGCCTCTATCTTTTTAATCAGTCTTTATGTGGCACTGTATCAAAAGCCTTGCTAAAGTGAAGGTACACAACATCGCAAACCTTACTACTATCAACTGCCTCAACTATGCTAGAATAAAAAGATTGCAAATTTGTTACACATGAAAGGCCATTTGTAAAACCCTGTTGTGACTCGTTTATTAATTTTTGTTTTTCAAGATGAAAACGAATGGTATTTGCAATTATCGATTCAAGTAACTTTCCCACAATAGACGTTAGACTGATTGGCCGATAGTTTGATGCAACTGATCTATCTCCTTTCTTAAAATTGGTACCACATTAGCAACCTTCCACGACTCTGGCACTCTGCCTGACTCTAATGATTTATTAAATAAGACAGACAGTGGATCGCATAGTTCCTCTTTGCATTCTTTAGCACCCTGGCAAACACATCATCCGGCCCTGGGGATTTGTTTGGTTTGAGTTTTACTATTTGTTTAATAATATCATCCCTGGTAACTGTTAGACTAGTCAACCTGTCCTCGTCCCCACCCACAGACTTGTTCGGCTGAAGGCATAGAGTTAAGTTCTCTTTAGTAAATACAGAGATAAAATATTTATTAAAAATACTTCTCATCTCCTCGTCGTTATCCGTTATCTGACCTGTCTCAGCTTTTAATGGACCTATCCTTTGCTTAACCTTTGTTCGATATAACTGAAAAAAAACTTTAGGATTTGCCTTTGCTTGGCCTGCTATACAAACTTCATAGTTTCTCTTTGCTCTCCTTATCTCTTTTTTAACATTTTTAGCCAGTTGTACGAATTCTTGTTCTAAACTGACTTCCCATTCATAATCCTTTTGTACCAAGCTCTCTTTCTACCTATAAGGTTTTCAGATCCTTTGTTATTCATTTCGGGTCATTTGTATTTGATCTATTCAATTTGTAAGGTATACTACTTTCGTGTGCTTTGCTTAGAATATTTGTAAATAAGTTATATTTTGAATCCAAATTGAAATCCTCCTTTACATCACAAATAACTGGGTTCACATCTTGCTTGAAGAACGGCCCTTCCCCCGCCCACTATGCCCAAGACTTTCCAATCTATTCTCCTACAGATCTATTCCATTCTATGCTAAATCTGATTTCTTTGTGATCACTGCCCCCCTTCCCATCCCATCCAGCTCGTTGGCGCGTGAGGGGGTTTGGTGGACGGCTGCCGGAGTGTGATGCTCCGTGGGACAGTCCTCTGTCCTTTTGTGGCCTTACACTCCTGCTGCTGTCTTCTCTAATTGTGCCGGATTGCTTTTCCTTTTCCTTATGTTTCATTTTTCTCCCCCTCTTCTCCTATCTGCTTGTCGTTTCCTGCCGACCTTTTGCTTGTTATCGTTATTCCTTTGGACTTCTTCTATTTTGACGCCCGGGTGCTTGAAGAGGCATACTCTTGCACCCGTAGAACTGTAGTACCCAATGTCTCGAGCGAGGGGAACCTTTTATTGTCAATCCCTCTTTTGTCGCTGAACCCGATCTCGATTGACTAACGGTTCTTAAGGTGGCGTTTGTGGGGTGTATACTCACGACGCACCCCTAGGGGGCCCTGGCATGATCGGCGATAGCTTCCTGTTGGGTGTCCTGCCTCTAATTGTGGCTCCATGGTGGGTAAGGGGGCACATTCGTGGATGAATTTGTCTCTCTTCGTCTGTATGTCGATGAATGTTTCTGTGGTACCCTTTCAGGCTCGTGGGGTGAGCGACGAAGCCCCCGAGTCCACCTGTATTGGAAGACCAGGCTCTGTAGCCCCTGCTGCGTTGGGCCCCCGACCTTGCTCCTCCTTTGACCCCTCCTGACTTCTTCCCCCAGCTCCACTCCCTCCTCTATGGTTAGGTCGAGCCTCAAGCCCCCAGTGGTGACCACTTCGTCCTCTGGCTAAGTCTCTCGTTGTGACTACTGTGTCTTTTAACCCTTCTCTCTCTCTGGGGGTTCTCAACGCCGTCCACGCCACTACTGCACTTGCTCGATTCCTTCCCGTACTGATGCGTATCAGGCCTTGTTTGGTCCCTCTTCATGGGCCAAATGCTTTGATCTCCTCCCTCTTGATTCTACACCTCCTGATGATTTCTCCCTCCATCGGCATCTTGTTGATTCCGTGGATGCCTCTGTTACCTTCAACCCCACTCGTCTCGGTACACGTGTCGTTGCTGCTCTTTCTCAGGATGCAGCTTCCCGCTTGGCTGCCTTATCCTGCCTTGGCGAGACTCCTGTTCGGGTCTCAAAGAACACTCGGTTGAATGCCAGTGTTGGCACTATTCTCCTCCCGCCCCATGTTGCGACCAGTGTTCGGAATCTGCAGGACTGCCACGATGATATTCGGCATATCCTTGATACCCAAGGCCATTCTGTCCTCCAGGTAGACTCGTTTAATCATCCCCCTCGTGGTCGTCGCCGTCAACCCCCTTCGGGTTGTGAAGATTACTTTTGATGGTAGGACCCTTCCACCCTCTGTCATTCTTGCTGGTGCCAGGTGCTCTATCCAGGAGTACATTCCTTCGCCTAGCGCTTTGTAACAAGTGCTGGAGGTTTGGGCATGGTGCCCTCCGCTGCTCTGGGACTGTCTCTCTCTGTCCTTTGTGTGGGGGTGAAGGTCACTCTAAGTCAGAGTGCACTTCTCCCCAAGCTCGCTGCCTCAACTGCGGTGAGGCCCATCCTACCTTCTCCCGTGCCTGTATCCATTACAAGCTTGAGGCAGCCGTCATCAACATGAAGCACCGGGGGCGCTTATCTTTTCCTGAGGCAAGGCGCCATATTTGCCGGTTCCCGCCTTGTGCTAACGTCTCTTATGCTCGCGTGTTGCGCTCTTCCTCTCCTCGTCCTTCCCACCTTCCTCAGACCCACAACCGTTTCCAGGCCTTGGACCCTGATACGCCCACTGCCCCCCTCCTCTGTTCCTTTGAGTTCTGTCCTGAAGGGTTCCCCTCCTGGTCCTCTGTCTGGGGTTCCCCTTCTTTCTGCCCGGTCTGTCATGTCTCCTGTGTCTTCTTCCTCGGCTCCCTCCGATCCTCCTTCCAATCCTTATCCTCCATCTGTTGACTCTCCCCACCGCCTGTCAGTGCGGGCTGATGTCCATCGCTCTCCTACCGGCCGTCATGTGTGTTCTCGTTCAGCTTCTCCTGTTGAGACACTGGAATCAGTTGCCCAGTACGTAGTTGCTGGGACACCTGTCTCTTTAAGTCAGAAGCGTAAGCCTGGCTGCTCTCCTTCCTCCTCCCCGGCGGGTAAGAAGGCTTTGCTTTCTTCCTCGGCCCCTACTTCTGACTCTATCGCCCCTTCCCCTCCCATTTCGGTGGTTGCACCCCCTGTTCATGCTATGGAGGTTTCTTTGGCCCCCGCTTCCCTCTCGGTTGCTGCCCTTGCTGAGGTGCGCTCCCCTCTTTCTACTCCCCCTTTTCCTGCTGCTGTCCTTGACTACTCCTCTCAGTTGCCTCCTCCTGTTCCTCCTCCTCCTCCGGACCCCGCCTGTCCACCTCTGGTCTGTTCTCCCGCTTCCTTCCCTCCGTTTTTGCTCAGTTTACCCATGCCCCCTAACCCTGACTTTGCTGACACTGATCCCGACCCTGGTCTTCTTTAACGTGCTATGTTGCTCTTTCGCATTTGTTTCTTCCTTGTTTTCTGTTGTTGTCCTTTCTATTCTGGTCGATGTCTATTCTTCAATGGAACGTTCGAGGTTATTATGCCAATTTCCTCGAACTCCAACTTCTGATTTCGCGGTTTTCGCCTCTTTGTGTCTGTCTCCAGGAGCTGATGCTTGGTGCTCGTCCTGGTCGCTTTCGTGGCTATTCCTTTCTCCCACCCCCAGCTGTTGCTGGGGCTCCTAACTCTTCTGCTCTCTTGATTCGCTCTGATATTCCCTTGTCTCCTTACTTTTTCCTTCGCCTCTCCATTGTTCTGCTGCTCGTATCTTTGTGAGGAAATGGTACACTGATTGTTCCATTTGTCTCCCCCCGTGTGTCCCGCTTTCTCTTCCCGATCAGAAACACTTACTGGACTCCTTGCCGGAGCCTGTGCTCCTGCTGGGTGATTTCAATTGTCGTCATTCCCTTTGGGATGATGTTGTGACGAACACCCGGGGTTGCCTTCTTGAGCCGTTTATCCTCTCTTCTTCCCTGTCTCTTCTGAATTCTGGTGAGCCCACGCATTTGGACTCCCGGACTCGCACCCTTTCCTGTCTTGATCTTTCTCTTTGCTCGTCTTCTCTTTACTTAGATTTCACGTGACAGGTTCTTGATGACCTCCATGGCAGTGACCATTTCACCATCCTTGTTACCTTTTTCTCTTTTCGCCCTCCCCTCTCCTTCCCTAGGTGGCAGTTTGCGAAAGCGGACTGGAACCTCTTTACCCTCAGTGCTACTCTCTCTGACCTCTCCCTTCTGCCTCTCCCTCGCTCTCTCTCCTCCTTTTTCATGACACTGTCTACGACGCTGCCCTCCGCTCTATTCCTCGCTCTTCCTCTCGGGGTCCACGAAAGTACGTTCCCTGGTGGAATGCAGACTGTGCTCGGGCTGTCACTGTAAGCATGCAGCCTGGAAGAGGCACCGCCGTTGGCAGATGGCCGATTCTTTTCTTTTCTTTTGGCAGGCGAGTGCGATGGCCTGTAGGGCCATCCGTACGACTAAACGTGAATGTTGGGCATCTTATGTCTCCCCATTACGTCCGAAACTCCTCTGCCACAGATCTGGAAGCGTATCCGCAAGATAGCGGGCAAGTTCGTTCCCGATGTTTCCTCGGTCCTTCACTTTCATGGTACTCTTGTGGCGGACCCGTTGCAGGTTGCTACCGAACTGGGTTCCCACTTTTCATCTTCCCCAATTTCTTTTCGTCTTCATCCTCCCCAATCTTTCCTTCTTCGTAAACCTGTCCTTGAGTCTCGTCCTTTAGATTTCTGCACTCGTCTTCGACTTCCCTATAACGATCCCTTCTCTCTCTCTGAACTTCGTTCTGCCCTGGCCCTCTGCGGTTCTACGGCGGCGGCTCCAATGGTATTCATTATGAGATGCTTCGCCATCTCCCTCCGTGCACGTCTCAGTATTACTGAGTCTGTATAATCGGATCTGGAGTCGTCGTCAGTCCCTGAGGACTGGCTCGATGCTGTTGTCCTCCCTGTTCGCAAACCATGGTCTTGGGCAACATCCCCTAAGGACATTCGCCCTATTGCCCTCACAAGTCGTGTCAGCAAATTCTTTGAACGTATGGTTAACGTTTGTCTGATGTGGTTCCTGGAGCACCATCACCTCATCTCCCCTTCTCAATTGGTTTCCGCAAGTGCCGCAGCACGACAGATGTCCTGGTGAACTTGGAGATCTATATTCGTAAAGCTTTTGCTGCGAAGACCTCCGTTGTTGCCGTCCTTTTTTACCTGGAAAAGGCTTACGACACCACTTAGCGATATCATATTCTATCCCAGCTTCATTCTTTTGGCCTTCGTGTCGCTCCCCTCTCTTTCTCCACAGCTTCCTCTCTCGTCGTTCCTTTCGGGTGCACCTTGGTACCGCTCTCTCTGCCTCTTTTCAGCAACACGAAGGTGTGCCTAGGGTAGTGTTTTGAGCACTACTCTTTTTCCTGGTTGCCCTCAATAGTCTTCTTTCCTCTCTTCCTTCAGGCGTCTCTCCGCTCTCAATGTCGATGATCTTACCCCTTGCTGTCAGGGCGATGATTCGCCTCTCCTTCAAAGCCGCT
>WNGS01008988.1:0-28370 GCA_020271785.1 Procambarus virginalis
AGCAAGGAGGTATCTGGTCAGCAAGGGCGCTGGTGTAGTATTTGTCGGTGAACAGTACATGCCCCTTGTTCAGCAACGGTCCATCAGGGTTTTCACGACACTGCCTAAGAACCCGTCTACATCTTGAGCTGGTATGTCGACGTCTTACCAGAATATAATATCATGTCCAAGACGATACCAGTTTCACAGTCGCACAGCACAAAAACTTCAGTCCAAATCGGTGCCGCTTTGATGGGATGTACTGCTTGAATGCCAGTCGCCCCTTGAACATTACAGCGACTCGTCAATAACCACATTCTGTCCAGACAAAATAATCCCTGAACTTCCCCTCTCATGTCCCTGAACATCGTCCGTACTTTTCCACAGTCTGTCTTGTCTGTCCTCATTTGCATTATTCTCGAAATGCGGCACCTGAGAATCAAGAGATACCTATCACGCGACATGTACCGGTTGCACACGGGCGTTGGAACAAGGCTGTCTTGCTCCAATATTCCTGGATGACAGCTTTCTCAGAGTGCTTCATCATCATGGTGAGTGCCAGAAACCCGTTACATTTCGTCGATTGTCGTGTCCTTCCATCGCGTGAGGCGTGAGCAGGTAAAATGCATTGTCTATGAGGCTGTGAGCGAACCTGTTTGTCTCAAGTCACAAGATGCGTCTGAGTACACATTGTCAAAATATGCCTGAAAATATTCCATGTCTGCCATATCATCACCAGTATATGGAATAATGGTGTAACACCAAAATCGCTATCATCAAATGTTGGTATTTGAGGACAATGTGGTGCAATCCTCCCACACAAGTACACCAGGGGTTTGGTGTTGGCACCAACACCACGCCCACACCACCACGAGCACCATAACTACGGCTACGTGGTCTGCTGCTTCTGCAGGAGCTGCGTGAGGGTATGCTAGACCTGAGGCAGATTTTACGTACTATAGGCCTACCACGAATAGATGTTGAGGGGCCACTGTCATTGTTGTCCACATGCTGGTGTGCACGCCGCCGCCTGCCCCGGCGTGTTGCTGAGGCAGCAAAACCCCGCCTGGTAACACCACCGCTGCTCGATCGGGTCGTCTACACTACCGTATCAGAGCCAATGTCCTGAAGCCCGAGAATGATTCGTCACATGTACTATCACTGAATAAACTACTAGCGTCTGGGGACTACATGGTGGTGGTGATGATAACGTTGTTGACCCAGGGCGGCGAGGCAGGCCGGGCGAGGCACGTGTACCATACACACTCGCCGCATCTTCAAATTCCGTCTCCTCCTCACTCGTATCAGATATCTGAGTAAGGTCTTTTCTCAGGATCATAGTCTAGGTCATCATCCAGAGCACCGTCATCATACAAAATGTCGCGTATTTCCCCCTCAGAGTCGTTTTCCATGACCGCAGTTCACCGTGGAGCGGGAGCTCGTAGAGGATGCGTCAGACATGGTTGCTGCTGTGAAACTGAGGCTCCCCACGGCCGCAAGGCATGCTGGGATTTTTTTTTGAAGATGGCGGACGATCACTGGGGCCCCCACCCACCCATACCATACCCACGTCACCCGCGCGCTAGTTTTGAATGGAACGTGAAAAATAAAAATACCTGGAGGCGCGCTGCGCAGTTAAAGGGTTAATATACATGTAATGTTTAGCTACGAAAAACACTGTTGGTAAGCTATTAGTTAGGAACAGCCCTCGTAGTGATAATTGTGTCATTTATAAAATACCTTGTAAAACTGTAATAAGTTCTATGTTGGGCAAACATCTAAAGATTTGAAATATAGAATATCACAACATAAATACTCTGTAAGACAGGGCCAATTGTCTAATGCCTTGTGTGTTCATATGTCAGAAGATGCTCACCAGATTGATTGGGGGATGGCTTCTTCAATAACAAATTGTAAAAGCACCTATAACAGAAACATAATTGAATCTGCTTTGATACAGATCACAAAAGAAAGTAATTTGAACATTAGCAGTGGTCTATATAATTTAGATCCATTTTTAATAGATCAATTAAAGGGCGATTTAAGTAGGATCATTGGAACACATTTGTCTCACTAATTCATTGAATATATATTTACTATTTTATGCTATAATTACCCAGTTGTTGGCCTGTGTGTGCGTGTTGCATCAGATGGGCCGTCTACAATGTCCACGTCATCACTAGGCCGTCTGCAGTGTCCACGTATTGTAACTCACCTCACTCCACCATTCTCTCTTGCCTATTTATGTCCAGTTCTCGATCTGTTAAATCACTCCTTCTGAAGATGTATTAATATACGAAAGTACTTAAGGAAATTCCTTTATTTTTCCTCCGTGGTCTGACATTGTCATATATATACAGTACAACCTCGATTCAACGTACCCCGATTCAACGAATCTCCGGCTAGTTCGCACACTTTTCAGGCCGGATTTACTCACCCGGTTCGACGAACAATGGTTCGCCGAAGCGGGGGATGTTCGGATTTGCTTACGACGTCGAGACAGAGTTCACAGACTGGTGGAAAAGTTTCACATTCTATCACAGATTACAATTATTAATTCCTTCATATGACAAGTTCGATCACACAAGTGGACCACACAAGTGGACCGCACAAGTGGTCCACAAGCTTACGATGTTGGGACAGAGTTCACAGTGGTAGAAAACTTTACCATCCCATCACAGATTACATTTAATAATTCCTTCATATGACAAGTTAGATCACACAAATGGATCACACAAATGGACCACACAAGTGGACCACACAAGTGGACCACAAGTGGTCCACAAGCTTACGATGTTGGGACAGAGTTCACAGAGTGGTGGAAAACTGTCTCATTCTATCACAGATTACAATTAATAATTCCTTCATAAGACAAGTTGGATCACACAAGTGGACCACACAACAAGTGAATCATATGAACCAAACACCAGCCAGAATGGTCCACAAGAAGTGACGCATATTAACCAAACACCAGCCAGAGTGGTCCACAGAAGTGAACGACTGAGTTTCAATGATTTTCGTTCACCGATTTGTGGCACACGTATCTTTGTAAATTAATTTAAAGGCTGAAGCATGAATAGCTAGCTAATATGTTGAAATCTTCTTATACATTTTCTGTGATGAAACAAGACGAGTGAGGGTGGACAGATAAGGGAATACTGTACAGTAAACTTCACTTTACAGTGAGGTTTCACTCACTTTCGTCTGTGTTGTCATAGTTCAGTGACCCATGGCTTTGAACGTTTCACATTAATAAATCATTTCTAAAACTGGTGTTTTAATAACTCTTTATTATCCTAATTAAACCAAACTAAATAAGACCAAAATATACTGTAATAAGGTAGATATCTCCTATTTGAGAAATTGTTCACATTATTGGCAGCACAACTCCAGCACGAGTAGACGGGTCTAATCCCTGTCCGTACACCATGCTTGTTGTGTTGTGTTCGATTTCGTCGCCACAGTTCAGCGATCTACGGCTTCGAAATAATAAAATTAATAAATTAGTTCCAAAGTAAGTATTTTTTATAGCTCTTATTACCGTAATAATGTTGCTAAACTAAATATGTAACCCAAAAATATATAATTTGATGTAAATTGAATATTTGAGAGAAATATATGTTACTGGAAATCGAACACAACACCAGGCGGTGTTTTGTTCGATTTCGTCGCCACAGTTCAGTGACCTATGGCTTCGAAATAATGAAATAAATAAATCAGTTTCAAAATAAGTATTTTTTATAGCTCTTATTATCGTAATAATGTTGCTAAACTAAATACATAACACAAAAATATATAATTTGATGTAAATCGAATATTTAAGAGAAATTTATGTTACTGGATCAGGCTTAAACACCAGCCAACTGAAGGGTGTGCGTATAGACTTAGCCTGCGTTCGTACAGTATGCACCCAGTGCCCTTAGCTTTGTCTGCGATTGATGTACAGCATTTATCCGCCGATGGAAGAATAATTGTGGAATTGACCATTTTTTTACTACAGCTCTTTGGTTATAAAACAAAATGTCTCAGGGGCTTACTAATAGTGCCTTATTAATGCCAAAAACGAAGCAATATTTTGCAAGAACTAGTAGCAGAAAATCAACCAGCACGAGAACAGCCGTACCCAACACGAGAACAGCCATACCCAGCACGAGAACAGCCGTACCCAGCAGGAGAACAGCTGTACCAAGCACAAGAACAGCCGTACCCAGCAAGAGAACAGCCGTACCAAGCACGAGAACAGCCGTACCCAGCAGAGAACAGCCGTACCCAGCACGAGAACAGCCGTACCCAGCACGAGCACAGTTGTACCCAGCACTGGTACAACAGCCGTACCCAGCACAAGCACAGTTGTACCCAGCACTGGTACAACAGCAGCCAGCACCAGCTCAGAAGCAGCTGAACTCACAGCAGCAGCGAGCACCAGCAAAGCTGATGCAAACATCTAAAACATCGTGTGCAACATGAACAGTTAGAACAAGTGTTAAATTTAAGTGTGTACTCAGTGTTAAAATTAAAGTTGCAGTAATTTTTGTGTACAATAGTTTTCATAAACTGTATTGTAGTACTCAACATACAGCAGAACTACTTTTAATCAACACAGTGCTAACGGCATAATGCACTGCAGTACGTATTTACTGTAGAGCATTCACAACTTCACGAAACTTCAAGATGGACATAACTTCAACAATAAGGTAAATTTATTAATTACAGTATTTTTTTAGTAGAGAAGTAATATATAGGTATAGTATGTAATATGATAATGCATTTTTACTGTGTACAAGAAAAAAAAAAGACACTGACTCAAACGCCTCCTGAAGGTCACCTCTTGCAACGAATCCAACGCTCCAACGAACTGGGGTTGGTCCCATATAGTATGTTGAATCGAGGTTGTACTGTAAATATATATATATACAGTATATATTTGTATTATAAATTATATTCATATTTTCTATATTTTAAATGCAAATTTTCCTTACTAGGATAACCTTATGGAAAGGCTAATGAATTTGTGCCCAGAGGAAACTCGATCCCTTCTAGTCAAGTATTTCAATAAGGTGATAGATCTTCGCATAGAATTTCGGAAGCAAGAAATTTCATTTTCAGATCTGGAGGTAAGGTCAATAGTTTGTTATATTATCCATAAATTTAGGAACAGTTAATTAAAGTTAACCAAATCAACATTCCCTGTTGTTAAAGTATAACATTAGAGCTTGCACATAACATTCACATGCAAGTTATATAAATATTATAACCTTTGCTGTGATGTCCAAACATTTATATACCCTATTGTCAATATTTAACTGTTTTAATAGGAGGATGGATGGATTGTGTTCTATGGTAACTGACAGTGGTATCACTTATTATTATTATTTTGCATTATCTAGCAAATTAGTGCATGATATAACAATCAAATCATTTGTAATCTTCAAACACATTTGCTGAAAGAACATTAGTATGGGTATAGAAAAATTATTTGAATTAAGATTTTAATTATCCTTAATAAAGCAAAGCTTAAATTCACCATTTTTAGACTAATTCTCATTGTTTTCCAACTAGAATCAATATGAGGAGAAGTTACGATATATAAGCGACCTGAAGGCAGCCTATCAACAGGCAAGTTTGGAGATGGAGAGACGTATCACTTCACAGCAGCGTGATTACCAACAAAAAATATCCACATTGTTACGGCAATTCAATGACGATTCTTCAGGTATTGATCTTTACTGTACAGTAAAATATGTAAAAAATGGGTTTTAGTTTTTTTAAGAAAGAAATTTAATATGCTACAATCTGTTTTCATCATTACTCATAGCTTCCATTTAACTAATTCAACAATTATATTTTCCCCGTGACCTTGCCTTAGTATGTGACCCTTCTGTCTAGAATACTTAGCAAGCTTTCAGTTATATCTGTCAAAGCATTAAAGTGAATGACTTTCATATGCAAAGATGGTGTTACCCAGGTGACTTCTGCTGGTCATCAGGAGCTTGCAGCAGATATAATGATCGAAGTGTTTGTCTTTTGTTTTATCTTCAGTGAATAACTGTCATTATTCAAATGACTGAATCTCCATTTCTGGTAATTTATTAAAGCACTTTATAAAATATTATGCAATTGCTAGTTGTCAAAACAATACTTCCGGTTTTAACCAAGGCTCCTCATAAATACTGCTTACCTAGCCGTGTCTGCAGGGAGCAAGATCTTGCTTTGAGCCTCCGGGGCACGTCCCGAAAATGGTGTTTCACTACATTCAATGCTGGTTTATTACTGGGTGTCGGAGCTGTGACAGGTTGCCATGTGGTCATTCATCTGTCAGCACATGATGCCAACTTTGCTGACTCTGAGGTATGCCAAACACGAGTTCTGTCTTCTCCTCGGATGTTTCATTGATTGTTTATCACATGTTTCTATTTATTTACAAGTGTGTGTGTGTATTGAGGACATGGACCTCTTTGTGTCGACGTGGTCTTGGAGTTTTCCTTTGCATGTAGCACCATTCCCAGATTGTGAGGCCCTTCAGCTGGACGGGTCAAGTTCGGGACCTTTTACCCCCGGTCTGACTGTTGCTCCAGGTCTTCGTGCAGTTGGAGTCCTACTGGGGGTATAATGATCCTTCTGGCTTCTTGGTGGCCAGGTCAGTCACCAAGAAGTGCTGCTTGCTCATTATTCAAAGTTGGCCATTTGTTCGTGGCTCTGCCTCTGCTAGAGGGTTGGCCCAGTGATGTACTTTGTTGGTTTGACCACCTCCGCTCTACTTATCTGAACTTTTTTAAATGCATTTATCACCATCTCTGTGGTGATCAAATGGCTTCGTTGATAATGCCAGACATGAGGTCCTCCTTGAAGCAGCAGTATGAGGTTTCATAACAGTGGTTTTGTTACTTCTTTTCTCTTCATCACTGTTCTTCAGTATCTGAGCAGGTGGTCTCTCTTTTTTTTTTTTTTCTTGGCATTTTCTTAAGCTGTAACTTATGCCATTCAGGGAACAAGCTGTCTTGTGCCTTGTTTCACCTCCAGCCTGCTCATGTACGGCCTCAGCCTGCTTGGTCTCTTGACCATCTTCTTTCTTTTCTTTCTTCCACTCTGTTTAACTGTGTGTCCTTTGGTCCAAGGTTGTTTCTTCAAGCGTTGTTTTTGGTTTGCTCCTGCCACCTTGGTTCCCTATTTTAAGGCTCGCCTTTCTCAGTTTGTCTGCTTGTCATTAAGTCCAGCTTGCCTGCGGTCTACCCTCATGCCCGTGATGTTCAGAAATATGAACATTCTATGTTCATATTGTTCATATGAAAAATTTCTTTAATTAATACTTACCTAATATCCTTTTGGGAATATTGCATCCTCTGTTACATTAGTCATGTCTCCATAACTACAATGAAATGAGGGGTGCAGTTCTACTCATTTATTTGTAATTATGTACACATGCATAAAATCGTTTCTGCCCGAAACGCATTGCGTAATAGTGGCTTTAGGCATTGTATGTACTAGCTCTATCTATAAATCGATCCATTAATGTAACATCCCTTGAATGTATGTACCTTACCTGAATAAACATATTTATTTATTTATTTATTTATACTACTCATTTCCACTGGGCTGCTCAATATCTTCCCAAGGAGTAGATTCTTCCTTCGGGCTAGTCCCATTCCTGAGCATGGTATTTGTGGGTGTTGATCTCTATCTAGAAAAACTGTAGTGTGTTAGGCACAGTACACAAGTGATTAAAGAATTAAATTGTGAATAATGTACTTTAATACTGACACATTTTAAACATATATTCTCCACAGGATCTGGTGCTCACGAGTTCCATTTGCGCGAGATGGAAAAGCAACTCTTTTATTATAAAAAACTGAGCCGAGATTTAAAGGCCAAGCTTCGGCAGTACAGTGAAGATTCTCGGAATGATAGATTCAGGGAAATGCAACCAGGTGAATCACTAATGAAGTTCTGTATAGGTAGTTTTGCATGACCAAAACAGGTTTAAGGGGGCGGTCCAATCCAGTTTGGCTCCAAAAATGCAAAAATGAAAACTCGTTCGATTTCAATCAAACTTTTTTGACAAGTTCTATATGAAAAGTGTTTCATCTGGTCCAAGTTTCAACATCGTAGCATAAATAGGAAGGGAGAAAAAAAATAATGAAGTAGTTGTGAAAATTATGCCAAAATGGTCAAAATCGATTATGAATCAAAAGTGTCAACTGAAATCATAGCTATGACTCTTTGCTATCACAATAGCATATATTAAACAAATATTATAATTAGTTTAATTGGAAAAAATTTTAAGAAAAAAAAATTTTTTTTTTTTTTTTTTTTTTTTCAATTTTTTTTTTTCGGACGATTTGCATCAAACTTACACACCTTACTGTACGTATACCTATCTGTAAGGATGCCAATTTTGGAGAAAATTGGTTGATGTCAACCTCAGCCACAGATTTTAGAACCTTAGACTTCATTAATTTCTGTTTTTTTTTCAATTGACACAAATGTTTACAAAACTGAATAATTTTTTATTCAATTTACATGAAACTTACACAGTATATGTGGAGGGCATGTCTCTACATGTGCAAGATTTCACTTTTCTCTAAGTTCATTTATTGATTTTATAATAGCAATAAACATGCCATTTTTGCATAATTTTTTGGGTGGAACTTTGAACATTTGTATTAGGAAAACTAAAGATGTTTTGGAAATCCTAAATCACACAATCATTTATTATATGCTAATGTGTCAGAAAAGTGTCACAGAATAATTATATCTGAAACGTGTGTGAAGAAGTGTAGACTTGAAAATGTGTAAAAAACGTTGAAAAAAAACAAAAAAAAAAAAAATCTTTTTCTATTTACGCTGCAGTACTGAAACTTGGGACAATTTCAGCACTTTTCATATACAACTAGTCAAATAATATTGGTTGACATTGAACAACTTTTCTACATAACTGGACCGCCCCCTTAAATAATTTTTGCCATTCTTGGACATTTAGTAAATAAATAAAGTCACATGCATACTATTAGACTCTTTATATTACACAATACTGAAGATGTGATCAGTATAAATGTGAAGTGTATCTGAGACAAGACCTCCACAATGTTTGTTACAGGTACGTCATCGCAGCCCATTGTTACTGCATCAGGCCATCCCGAAGCGGGCCCTTCGTCTTCTCGCCGCCACCCACTCGTATCACATTACCCTCCACCGCCGATATTACCAAGACGAACCCGGATGCAAGCAGCAGAACAAGCTGCTAAACACCCGGTCCCTCACACTAAAGTTACTCGAGAGAAAAATAAAATCATTATACAGCAAAAGTCGGATAGACAAGTGAAGTCTAAATCTAGTTTAGAATCCAGATAAAGCAAAGTCACTTAGTTATGAACTGACATATTATGACATAACCAAAGGTGTTTGTTATAATTTGATTTATGGAAGCGCTTTTAAATGCAAACCAAAAAATAGCCAAAGATAGTTATTCAGACGTCAGTAGCAGCTATATAACCCATAATGGTCTAGCATTTTAATTTTGTATTTACTTGGGCATAGCACATGCAAGGCTGTACAGAACTTTCAAAAATCAATTGATGGATAAAGTGGATATTTATAAAAGTACAATATTAATACTGTATGTTAAAAAAAGAAACCTACAGCTATGTTCTTGCCTTTGGTGTCAATTGAAAATTGTTACACATTTGCTGAAAATTTGAATTACTGAGGCAATACGTTTATATATTTCAATAAATTTCATTGTTACATCACAGTAATGGAAAAGTGTATGTCCATTTCAATAGTTTAGGCATATACGCAGCAAAAATCACAGATATGTGTACATGCATCTTGCTTTTGCCTAGTAATTGTTTATGCAAAATTGTATCATGTTTATAAATATATTGCAATTTCCATTATTGTTACATATTGTTCAGATATCATTTTGGCAGCCATTTCCACAGGCACTGACCTATATATTTTCCTTTAAAGACCAATACCCTTCATAGAGTAGTTATTTTTTCTTGCTACGTTACCCTCAAGAAGCGGACGCTCATGATATAAACTTAGTATGTACAGTTACATAATATATAAAGTGATAAGGGCTTGTAAATGTGTGTGTAGAATCCAATCATGTTTGGACACCTAATTGACTGTATATGACTTGCATATCTAGTGATGATAAACAATAATAATTGCCATGCAATTTGAACACTGACCGACTTCCGATGGTTTAAATTACCCCCCATTTTTCTACAAAATATCATTCAAGGAATACCTTTGTAATTTTGTCCAGTTAATAATGACCTTTCAATGTAGTAAAAAAAAAGCGTCGAGTGTAATGAAACACCATTTTCCGAGTGAGCCCCGGAGGCTCCCTGGAGCTATCAGGCTAATGTGTGATATATTAGACCAGGGCACTAGTCTATGGAGTTCAACTTACAAAGGACCACAAGCCAGAACCTGGCCCCTTCAGAGAGGTTGCAGGGGAACAGTGGCCCTGGAAAATCCCCTGTGGTTGGGGGATTTTCTTATCTGCCATCGACCAGGGTTAGGCACCCAGAAAGGTAGGCATAACAAAACTCCACATGGTAAGAAAATTACAACTAAAAACCGAAAAGAGAGAGGCAGAATTCCCTCCAATCTCAAGCAAACAAGCAACCATCACACTCCACTGCCACGCCGCTCATCCGCGCAGCCCTCCCCTCCCCAAGAGGGGAGCCTTGAACCTCCCCGCTGACTACCTAGCACTCCAGTTCGGCAGCTAAGCATCAAAGTGATAAACCACCAACCGAGGGGGGGGGGGAGGGAAGGTTGCCAAGGAGCTTCCAGGGCTCACCCAGAGAATGGGGTTTCATTACATTCAATGCTGGTTTTCTGTGGGGAGCCCCTACAGCTCCCTGGACCTACATACCCAAAGATAAGCAAAAGAGGGACTAACCCGGGAGGCGGCCACCACATACTTCTCAATGCGAAGTTGACAAGTATGTGGTTGCAACCTGCAACCCAAAGCAACACAGGAATGCCCAGGAGCAGAAACGTTAACTAAATAATGGGCATCCAGGACCCTGTTCGACCTCCACAATCCCCGTGCTCAAATATCAGCTCAATACATGTTGCCAAACAAGGCTGGCCAGACTTAATAACCCTACGGACAACCTGGGAGATCAGAGCCCTGGAACAGGGAACGAGGGAAACCAGATCAACCAAAAGCTCATCCCCAGCCACTGAAGCTGAAGCGTGCAGATTACGGCGAAGAGCCGCAACTGGACCCAATACATGATGCACCCCCAGCCTGACCAACCAAGCATCAATGACCAAAGGATCCCTCCAGAAAGCAGCCATCTCGTTCTTCACCAGAAAAGAAGGAGAAGGCTTCAACCGACCACCAGGACCAAAAGAGCAGAAACCCCTGCACCGGAGGAGAGCATGATGCTCACCGACCCGACCCCCCAGAGGCCAATGCCAACAGAAACAGAGCCTTGGAAAAACAATGATGAACCGAAGGAGCCACCACAAACCGAGGAGAGGATAGGTAGGAGAACACCCTGTCCAAGGATCAGGACGGCTCAGGCAGTGCATGAGCAGGCCAGAGGTGAAGCAAAGCATGAGAAAGCTTACAGAACAAGGCAGAATTGACATTCAACTCGAATGCAAGCTGGAGCGGGTCTGCAAGCACCACACGATAGGAGGTAACAGTATTAGGCATCAAATGACGGTCCTGAAAAAGTCAAGCCAAAACAAGACAACCCGATCAGAAATAGACAACAACCTATGAAGAGAGAGAAAATGGAGGAAAGAATGACAAGAAACTTCATACTGTCGCTGAGACGAAGCTTGGTGGTGGTCGGAGACGTTGATGGTGGGACACCATCAATGAAGCCACCTGATCACCATAGAAATGGTGGTAAACCCGAGTTGAAAAGACCAGACACGAAGAGCGGAGGAGAAGACCAAACCAGCTGTGTACCGAACGGTTCCGACCTCCTGGAAGAGGCAGAGCCGTAGAAAACGTCCAGGGTTCACACATCGAGCAAGCAGCACCTGGAACCAAGACTGGGCTGGCCACCAAGGGGCCACGAGGACTACTCTCCCTTGGTAGGATTCTAACCGAGCCAGAACCCGAAGTAACGGCTGGACAAGGAGGGAAGAGGTACAGGTAACCACACCTCAACCAGTCCTGCCGAAAGGCGTCCACAGCGACACCCTCGCAGTTGGGAAGGGCACCACATTAAATGTATAAACATCAGAGGTCCGCGGTTGTTCAACGTCCTACCAGCGAGCATCAGAAATATTGCCAGAACAACGGTGGACATCTTCAAGAGAAAACTAGATTGTTTTCTTCAAGGAGTGCCGGACCAACCGGGCTGTGGTGGGTATGTGGGCCTGCGGGTTGCTCCAAGCAACAGCCTGGTGGACCAAACTCTCACAAGTCAAGCCTGGCCTCGGGCCGGGCTTGGGGAGTAGAAGAATTCCCAGAACCCCATCAAGCAGGTAACATTGATCGGGAGATGCCGAGACCATGCTGATGTGAAAATGTCTACTTCCAGGAGACCGTACATCTGGCAGAGCCAACTGAAGGAGGCGGTGTCGACCGTCCATTCTATGGAGAGGGGAATGTAATGGGACAAGACATTGGACACTCTCCGGATATGAACTGCACGGAGAGCCAAATCCACTCAAAGCAACCAGCCCCAAAGAGGCAAGGACCGAAGAGAACCTCCGCGGCTCAGGCAATGAACCACCGGAGAACAGTCTGAATGGAGCCAGATGGTCGAACCCCGAGCGACCCGAACCATTCGAAGCGACAGCCAAACCGCCGCGAACTCCCGCACCGTGCTGTGAGCCTGACGGAAGGACGGACCCTACAGCTTCTGGCCGGCCTGGTGAGCACTGGTCACAAAGCCCCAGCCAAGAGACTACGCGTCCCTAAACACATCGAACAAGAGCCAAGGTTGGCGCCAAGGCACTGAACCCCGAAAACCCTAAAGAGGAAGCTGGCAATGCAGCAGCAGATGCAAGGCCCCCGGAGCTCGAACCCAGCAATCGCGAGAGAAGCGGAAGGGGGTGTCCACGAAGGAACCAGAACAGACGCCACTGTCAAACCCGACCCAGCAGGTAGACCAACATGGCGAAGTTCAAACTCCTGCACAACTGCTCGAGCAACTGTCCAGTGACCCCCAGAAACAGCCGAAGGGGGAACAGCAGCCGCAGCAATGCCTCCAGAGTGACATGGAAGCAGGTAGAGAGTCCCAAACAAGACCCAGCCAGGTCCGAACTTGGGACGGAACTAAATAGGACCACCTCCAGTTCACCAGGAACCCGAACCCAGCGAGCTGGGATATAACCACACCTCTGGCGAGCAGGGAAGCAGACCGACTGGGAGCCAACACCAGCCAGTCATCGAGGTAGTACCTCGACGTACCTAGACGTACGACTAGCAGTACCTGGGCCAGGATTCGAACCCCTAGCAGACAGACAAATCACCATGACCCAAGTAAGACACATGAATATGTGAGGTGCCAGATTCAAGCCAAAAGGAAGGCAACAAAAGAGGTAAACCTGATGCCCCACCACAAAACCTAGTCAGTCCCTGAACCCCAAATGAATTGGGATGTGCCAATATGCATCCTTGAGGTTCAGAGACACCACCCTGGCACCCGGTTCCAAAAGAAGCTGGACCTGAGACAGAGTGGTCATCTGAAAGGAGGGGCAAGGTACAGAGTGGTCATCTGAAAGGAGGGGCAAGGAATCCAGGGGTTCAGATGGGACAAGTCCAGAATGAACCTCAGATCCACACAGTCCCATTTTGGCACTGGAAACAGGCGAGAAACCTACGTGAGGAACATGATCATTACGACAACGCCCAAGCGTACCCACTCCGAGATGACATGATGTGCAGGGGAAGAAGCCTGCCCCGTCAGCCCCGAGCCCCCCCGAAGGAGGAGCCGCCGCCCAACGCCACCACAGGTTGAAGGACACGACCCGAAACTCCCACAAATCGTGGAACTAAGAGCGAGACGGGGCAAACCGCGAAAGGGCCGACGCCCCTTACGAGAAGCCAACTGACGAACAGAGCGATCACCACACTGACCAGACGACACCGGCTAAGAAGCTGGCACCAATGGCCCACCTTGACCAGTGGAACCCCAAGCCCTGGCACGATCCTTTCAAGAAGGCCGAGAATGGCCGCCCCGGAGAACCAACAACTCCAACATAGGACAATAACTAGACAGAGCTGCCTGCAGAAACTGCATGACAGCAGACTCTGCAAACAGCAACAGAAACCTAAGAGCCAGGGCCCAAGCGGATTCTAAAGAAAGTGAGCACAGCCTGATGGCACGCAAAGAACAGAGACACCGCCTCCTTAAGGATAAGTGCAAACAGCATCAACATTAGCCTGATAGCTCCAGGGAGCCGTAGGGGCTTCCCACAGAAAACATTGTTGAATGTAATAAATGCCTATTTCTGGTTGAGCCCTGGTGACATTCTCAAGTTACGCTGATGATCTACTGTAATGCCAAACTACTAAGGGCCATCAGTCGCAGATTTTTTTTTAAGCTTACCGGGGACCACGAGCAGGAACCTGGCCCCCCTCTAATGAGGTGCAGAGAGCAGTGACACTATGATAAAATTGTTAGTGGATTTTAATCATGTTTGCCACAATTGGGAAAGCACCCACAAAGCCAGCAAAACAAAACAGACCACGGCTGGTTATAAAAAATATTATGACCTCTAAATCACTAAAAGAACTCCCAAAATGAAAACAAAGGATAAAAAATTCATGAAACTTGTGCTAGGTTGTTTGCCTCAGGGGCCAAGAGGTAGGCAGCCAAGGTGAGCCGGCTGTTCCACCCTCAGTTCTATGATGGAAACAGCCACCCCCAACTCCCTGTGTAAGGGAGGTCGTCAGGGCTCGCCCAGAAATTGTCACTTCATTACATTCGACGCTAGTTTTCTGGGGGAGAGCCCCTTGTGGCTCCTTGAAGCTACCTACCCACGATGAAAATAAGGGGACCTACTAGGGAGGAGGGAGCACTGCAGTTATCACAATGAAAAAGAAAATATGTGCCGCAACACACATCATCAAACCAAAGATAGCCACCACCATGGGTAAGGTAAACACACCAACAGATTATTGTTTCAAAGGATTCTTTACTAGGGAAATGAAAACAAACCCTCCCTCCTTCTGATTGGCGATTCTGTTTCCTCTTTGATGATCAGCCTCCGAACTGGATGGCTTGGGTAGCCGGTACAGGGGGGGGGGTCCAGGGCTCTCCCCTCCCCCTCTCGATTGGAGCTGCACGAACAGGCAGTGTGACGTTTGCTTGTTTCCTCAAGTTGTAGGGTTAGTTCTGCCTCCCTGTTCAATTTCGGTTGCATTTTCGTACCAAGTGGGGTTTGTTTTGTTATGCCTACCTTTCTGGGTGCCAACTCCGGTCGCTGGCAGACATGGAATGCCCCAAACCACATGGGGGTTTCTGTAGGCCATTGCTCCCTTTGCCTCTCTTTGGGGGCTAGGTTCTGGCTCATGGTCTCTGGTAGGCTAAACTCCATTGACTAAAGCCCTGGTCTAATGTATCGCATATTAACCCGATAGCTCCAGGGAGCCTCCGGGGCTCACCCAGAAAATTGCGTTTCATTACATTCATTGCTGATTTTGTACCATGAAATGGTAGCAGGAATTTGTTTCATGGATCAAGGTAAACTCCATTACATCCACATAGACCTATTATATCCATATTCGCATCATACATGTAAAACCCAGACAATAATTGTTTAAATCTTCATATGATGATAACCGCATTACCCTGTGAATCAACAATTGACGATTAACGCTGTGTAAGGGTTAAATCTGTACAGTATTCCCTAGTGTTCAGGTGGGAGAGATGCATAATAAAATTTACATGGAAAATATTAGGAGGACTGGTTCCAAATCTACTCACAGAAATATGACCACATGTGACCAGAAGGCATAGCAAGATGTGCAAAATAGCCCCAATGAAGAGCAGAGGTGTAATATGCAAGCTGAGAGAGAATTTGATCAACATCAAAGGCCCAAGACTTTTCAATGTTCTTTCCCTACACATACGGGGGCATGCCTGGCCGATCTCTCGCAGCATTCAAAAGGTAACTTGACGTGCATCTTCAAGGCATACCTGATCAACCAGGTTGTGACTCATTCATCAAGTTGCAAGCACTCACATCAAACAACCTCGTGGATCAGACCAGCAATTATTAGATCAGACCGCAGGGGGCATTGATCCCCAGAATCTTCAACAGTCAGTCTACCCTGCCAAGATCTTGTGGAAGGATGAAAATCTTTATGAGCTTTCGTTAAAAATTACACAGGGTAATAATTGGGGGCAGTATTCCAGGAATACATCCTTGGGTGTGACTAAAAATATTCCTCTTCTTTTTCTTGGTTTATCATGAGGTTATCTTGAGATGATTTCGGGGCTTTAGTGTCCCCGCGGCCCGGTCCTCGACCAGGCCTCCACCCCCAGGAAGCAGCCCGTGACAGCTGACTAACACCCAGGTACCTATTTACTGCTAGGTAACAGGGGCATTCAGGGTGAAAGAAACTTTGCCCATTTGTTTCTGCCTCGTGCGGGAATCGAACCCGCGCCACAGAATTACGAATCCTGTGCGCAATCCACCAGGCTACGAGGCCCCTTACCAGGCTACGAGGCCCCTTACCAGGCTACGAGGCCCCTTACCAGGCCGAGGCAGGCTACGAGGCCCCTTACCAGGCTACGAGGCCCCTTACCAGGCTACGAGGCCCCTTACCAGGCTACGAGGCCCCTTCTGAGGGGCCTCGTAGATGAGAACCCGAGGCTGGGTTCTCATTTACTTCTCTGCAGATGTTTTCTCAGTAGAGTTTTTGCTGGAATCCATAGGGGCTCGTACATTGACCCCGTCTTCCAAATGTCTCGGACCTTCTCTTCTTTAATGCTCTATTTTACACACTATTATTGATACACCTTTATCTGCTTTTTGGATGATAATGTCCTCTTTTTAGTTTTAGGTTTGCTGGGGTTGTTTTTTTCTTCCAATGAGAGGTTTGACTTTGTTACTCTCCAGTATTTTCTCCAATTCTGTCAAAATCGAGGCATGCATTTTCAGCGCTGGATCCCTTTCCATTTATTTCGAGTGTAGACACTTGTATTGTAATGAAGGTTTCCTGATGTTTCCTCTTGGGCCTCGGGGTAGCTCATTTATACACTGCCGATTCCCTTACTGTGTTAATCTTTTTCTCCTTCATTTCTTTCAGATCCTTATTTTCTTTTTTTTCTTTTATTCATGTTTGATGACCCTTTAGCAAAGGTCAGACCTTTAGCTAAATTGCTGTTTCCTGATTTAGTCAGTAGCACTTGTGAGAACAATTTTCCTGTATTTCTTTTCTAGTCTCCTTTTCTGCATTTCTTTGTTTTTTTAATGTCTGTCTTTGTAGTGTCAGTGTGGTAGATGTTCCTCCTGTTGTCCACTGTTTGCCATCCTCTGCTGTCTTATGTTTTGTCTTGATTCCATGGTTCCTCTTGGTCATCAATGTCACTGTTCCTCCAGTTGTTGTCTCCCCAAGCCCTAGAGTTGCTCAGGGGGGGTACCTGGGTTTCCTCTCTCCTCTCTCCAAAATCCTCACTATTTCTCTCATTTTGTCTGTTCCACTGGTCATTATTTGTTTTGCTGGTGGTAGAAGTTCGGTCACCTGTTGTTCTGGTATAGTACTTGTTTTGGTACAGTACCTGATGTCCACCATTGTACCTGTTATGTGATAGGTTCTTGTTGTAACTGTGTGGGTTGTTCCACCATTTATCCCTGCCATTCCTGTCTTGTTGCCATCGGCAGATGTTGCATCTGTCCCTGTTGTATCCGCTGATGTCTTGAGTTGCTTCTGTTGCTATTCCAGTTTTGGTTGTCTCTGGCCCTGTGTCGCTGGTCATGGGGCTTCTGTCTCACTATTAAGTCAATTCAGGGGCTCCGTAATTCCCTCGTTTTGTTCTAGCCAATATTCTGTTTCCTAAGTTGGTTTTTAAGTTGCTGAAGATTTGAATTTGATGATTTTTATACAAAGACAATCACCACAAAGACAGAGGGGAAGGGAGATACCCACAAGTCTGGAATACACATTACCAACAAACACACAGGTACTACACCACACAACACTCGCCCCACTACCGAAACTGGACGAATCACTTCGAAAACAACACACCCTGGACGCAAACACAGTGGCCCCCTTACCAGAGCCTCAGATATTAACACCAAGTAAGGCATCCAGCACTTCCACTACCACGATAACATCATTTATATTTGCCAACATTCAAGGTATAAAAACACGCAAATCCAACAAAGTTCACTTTATAGATGGTCTCCTTCATGAGGCAAATGCAGTGTTTGCAGCCCTAACAGAAACCCACACAAAGGACTACCATGATGGTGAAATATGGATCTCAGAGTACAATCTTTTCAGATGTGATAGGAAACACCGGCTTCAGGGTGGGGTCAGCCTATACATCAAAGACACACTCATCTGTACTGAGCTGCTAAACACCTCGAATGATATGGTGGAAGTGCTGATAATCAAAATAGAGATTATAAATGTAGTTATTGTCCTTGTATATAAGTCACCGGAGGCAAACCCTCAGCAGTTTAAAGACCAACTAATGAAAGTAGAGCACTGCTTGGAAAACCTCACAAATCCAGCTCCGAACATCATTCTGCTTGGGGACTTCAACCTACGGCACCTGAAATGGAAGCACCTGGCTAATACAGTAATATCAGAAAGAATACCAGGAAGTAGCCTTAATGAACAGGCACATGCAAATGACCTGCTACGGATGTGCGACAGGTTTGCCTTAAACCAGCAAATAGTAGAACCAACCAGGAAGGAGAACACGCTGGACCTCATTTTCACTAATAATGATGAATTGATCAGGAACATAATGATTACAAATACCTGTTACTCAGATCACAACTTAATTGAAGTTATGACAACCATGGGGAATAGACCTTCAAAACCAGTCCAGATTCCCGGTGGAGGAGATTTCAGCAAATTCAACTTCAATAATAAACTGGGAGCAAATAAACCAGGACTTCACAGAAATAAACTGGGAAGAACAGCTAGGAAATGCGAACCTGAACCAGTGCCTGGAAAAAATAAGCTCAGTAGCACTAGAAATATGTACAAACCGCATCCCCCTAAGAAAAAAGAGGAAGAGATGCAGATTGGAACGAGAACGTCGTTCCCTATATAGGCGAAGAAAACGAATCGCGGTACAACTTGAGAGTCGCACCCTATCTCAGGAACGGCGAAGAAGGTTAGGTAGCGAAATAGGAAAAATTGAACTCAAGCTACAAGAATCATACAAAACGCAGGAGAGGGAAAGAGAGCAAAAGGCCATCAGTGAAATAGAGAGAAACCCGAAATATTTTTTCTCCTATGCAAAATCAAGATCAAAAACCACATCTAGTATCGGGCCCCTGCGAAAGGAAGATGGAACTTTCACCGATGACAACAAAGAAATGAGCGAGCTACTGAGGAAGCAATACGACTCTGTCTTCAGCGAGCCATTAAACGCACTAAAGATCGATAACCCAAATGAATTTTTCATGGATATGATACCAACATCAAATCATATATCAGACGTCACCCTATCCCCACTGGATTTTGAAGAAGCCATAAACAGTATGCCTATGCACTCCGCACCAGGCCCGGATTCTTGGAACTCCATATTCATCAAGAACTGTAAAAAACCACTATCGCAGGCCCTTCACATTCTGTGGAGACAAAGCCTAGATACTGGCGTTATTCCTGATATACTAAAAACAGCAGAGATAGCACCACTTCATAAAGGAGGAAATAAGGCAGAGGCAAAAAATTACAGACCGATAGCACTAACATCGCACATCATAAAAATTTTGAGAGAGTGCTAAGAAGTAAGATCACAAAATACATGGAATCACAGCATCTCCATAACCCCGGACAACATGGTTTCAGAACAGGGCGCTCTTGCCTGTCGCAGTTGCTGGACCACTATGATATGGCATTAGATGCTATGGAAGACAAACAAAACGCTGATGTAATTTACACAGATTTTGCAAAAGCTTTTGATAAATGTGACCATGGTGTTATTGCCCATAAAATGCGCTCAAAAGGAATTACCGGAAAAGTAGGCAGATGGATCTACAATTTCCTGACCAACAGAACCCAATGTGTAATAGTCAACAAAATAAAATCCAACCCGTCAACCGTTAAGAGCTCAGTCCCCCAGGGTACTGTGCTTGCTCCAGTACTTTTTCTCATCCTTATATCGGACATAGACAAGAACACAACCTATAGCACTGTATCATCCTTTGCAGATGACACTAGGATCTTCATGAGAGTAGGCAACATAGAGGACACGGCGAACCTCCAGTCAGATGTAGATCAGGTCTTTCTATGGGCTACAGAAAATAATATGGTGTTTAACGAAGACAAGTTCCAGCTCATGCGCTATGGAAAAAATGAAAATATAAAAACTGAAACCACGTACAAAACTCAGGCAAATCATAACATAGAACGAAAAGGCAATGTAAAGGATCTGGGTGTACTCATGTCGGAAGACCTTACCTTTAAAGAACACAATAAAGTAGCCGTCACAACTGCAAGAAAAATGACAGGTTGGATAACAAGAACTTTTCACACTAGAGATGCTATACCGATGATGACACTTTTCAAAACGCTTGTGCTCTCTAGAGTGGAGTACTGCTGCACAATGACAGCCCCTTTCACTGCGGGTGAAATTGCTGACCTGGAGAGCGTGCAGAGATCCTTTACTGCTAGAATCCACTCGGTAAAACATCTAAACTATTGGGACCGACTAAAGAGCCTAAATCTGTATTCCCTTGAGCGCAGGCGGGAGAGATACATAATAATTTACACGTGGAAAATATTAGAGGGGCTGGTCCCAAACCTGCACACAGAAATAACATCACATGAGACCAGAAGACATGGCAGGATGTGCAGAATACCCCCGTTGAAAAGCAGAGGTGCAACTGGTACTCTGAGAGAGAACTCTATCAACATCAGAGGCCCGAGACTGTTCAACACGCTTCCACTACACATAAGGGACATAACTGGCAAACCCCTCACAGTGTTCAAGAGAGAACTGGATAAGCACCTCCAAAGGATACCTGATCAACCAGGCTGTGACTCATACGTCAGGCTGCGAGCAGCCGCGTCCAACAGCCTGGTTGATCAGTCCAGCAACCAGGAGGCCTGGTCGATGACCGGGCCGCGGGGACGATAAGCCCCGGAAGCACCTCAAGGTATCCTCAAGGTATCAAGGTAAGGTACCACACTTAGAATTTGTATTTTTATTACTACAGGCTACAGAAACTTGTAAATATAACTTATTATTTATCACTGAATAGCTCAACATTAATATTCTAAAAATATTAATTCTCTATCTAGAAATCCAACATTCTGCCTGTAACTCATTTTGTATGCATGTACTTTTCTCTAAATAAAATTGTTATTTTCTATTTCATGACATCAGTGTAATACAATTTGATAATGGTCCAAGATGGACTGAAACATTGTCGTTTCTTCAGCTTGTGGCATGTGTTTTGGTCAGCATCAGTGTATTGTTTGGGTTTGTATTCTAACAAACCTAAATATGATACTCATGGACTTGTATATAGAAGACTTCTGTTAACAATATGCCACTAGAACAGCAGCCATCAGTTTCCCCGCAGACTTTTGACAAGATCAGTAAATGACTTGACCTTATCATATTCTAACTCGCCTGTCCACCTGCAGATAAACACATTTAATTTTACAATAAGTTTAAGATATTAAACATTACTTAAATGCTCGGCAATTTGTTAGAATAAAATTTAAAGGCAAATTTGTATTAAAAAAATTAATTAGCATATGTGATATACAATAGAACCATCTTTTTAAAAAATTAACTGTATTCTTAGTGTCAGACTAAATACAGTAAATACTTTTTGAGTATTGAAAGATTTTCACACCAGTTTTGAAGTACTGTATTACAGATTCAATTTAGAATGCTTAGAAATTAGAGCTTCAGATAATGCCTGATACAGGCATTCTTAACGCACCATTTGTTTTTTACTGCTGTAACGACTTAGAAACCCGGTGTTGAATATGATGAAATACCTCTTTCTGATGGAGCCCCGGTGGCTCCCTGAAGCTATCTCTCTGAGATTGCTCTTAGCTACTTTGTTCTACTGGGGCCCAGAGCCAAAACCTGCCCCCCCCCCCTCCCTCAGAGAGATGCAGGGAGTGAATGACAATCTGCCACCCCATGGGGAAAGCACCCAGTAAGTCAATAAAGTACTGTATTACAGACCACTGCCAGATTCACAAAAACTGAACCCTCAAAAACTGCCAAACAACTTCCCCAAAAAACCAGTATTGAATGTAATGAAACGTCAATTTTTGGGTGAGCCTTGGAGGCTCCTTGAAGCTATCGCATTTAATAAGTAATTACCTAAGTGTAATTACCTAAGTGTAGTTACAGGATGAGAGCTACGCTCGTGGTGTCCCGTCTTCCCAGCACTCTTTGTCATATAACGCTTTGAAACTACTGACGGTCTTGGCCTCCACCACCTTCTCCCCTAACTTGTTCCAACCGTCTACCACTCTGTTTGCGAAAGTGAATTTTCTTATATTTCTTCGGCATCTGTGTTTAGCTAGTTTATATCTATGACCTCTTGTTCTTAAAGTTTCAGGTCTCAGGAAATCTTCCCTATCAATTTTATCAATTCCTGTTACTATTTTGTATGTAGTGATCATATCACCTCTTTTTCTTCTGTCTTCTAGTTTTGGCATATTTAATGCCTCTAACGTCTTCTCGTAGCTCTTGCCCTTCAGTTCTGGGAGCCACTTAGTAGCATGTATTTGCACCTTTTCCAGTTTGCTGATGTGCTTCTTAAGATATGGGCACCACACAACCGCTGCATATTCTAGCTTTGGCCTAACAAAAGTCGTGAACAATTTCTTTAGTATATCGCCATCCATGTATTTAAAAGCAATTCTGAAGTTAGAAAGCGTAGCATAGGCTCCTTGCACAATATTCTTTATGTGGTCCTCAGGTGATAGTTTTCTATCTAGAACCACCCCTAGATCTCTTTCTTTATCAGAATTCTTTAAAGATTTCTCACATAATATATAGGTTGTGTGGGGTCTATTTTCTCCTATTCCACATTACATAACATGGCATTTATTAACATTAAATTCCATTTGCCAAGTGGCGCTCCATGTACTTATTTTGTCCAGGTCTTCTTGAAGGGCATGACAATCATCTAAGTTTCTTATCCTTCCTATTATCTTAGCATCATCAGCAAACATGTTCATATAATTCTGTATACCAACTGGTAGATCATTTATGTAGACAATAAACATCACTGGTGCAAGAACTGAACCCTGTCGTACTCCACTTGTGACATTTCTCCAGTCCGATACATTGCCTCTGATCACAGCCCTCATTTTTCTATCAGTCAGAAAATTTTTCATCCATGTTAGAAGCGTACCTGTCATTCCTCCAATATTTTCCAGTTTCCAGAACAATCTCTTATGTGGAACTCTGTCGAAAGCCTTTTTTAGGTCCAGATAGATGCAGTCAACCCAACCATCTCTTTCATGAAATATCTCTGTTGCTCGATCATAGAAACAGTAAATTTGATGCACAAGATCTTCCAGATCGAAAACCATACTGTCTGTCT
This sequence comes from Procambarus virginalis, assembly GCA_020271785.1. Classification (NCBI taxonomy): domain Eukaryota; kingdom Metazoa; phylum Arthropoda; class Malacostraca; order Decapoda; family Cambaridae; genus Procambarus; species Procambarus virginalis. The sequence goes on from WNGS01008988.1 coordinate 23,686, forward strand.
GATATTATATCATTTCTCTCCAGGTGTTCTACCCATTTAGTTTTAATTATTTTTTCCAATATTTTGACTATTACACTTGTCAATGATACCGGTCTATAATTAAGGGGGTCTTCCCTACTTCCACTTTTGTAGATTGGAACTATGTTAGCCTTTTTCCACACATCAGCAACAACTCCTGTAAACAGGGATGCCTGAAAAATCAGTTGAAGTGGAATGCTGAGCTCAGGTGCACATTCTCTCAGAACCCATGGTGAAACTCCATCTGGACCAACTGCTTTCTTCTTATTTAGCTCCTTGAGCATTTTTTCCACTTCATCTCTAGACACCTCTATGTGCTCTATGTTGTTCTCTGGAATTCTTATTGTATCTGCTTCCCTGAAGATTTCATTTTGTACAAACACACTTTGGAACTTTTCGTTTAATATTTCACACATTTCCTTTTCATTTTCAGTGAATCTATTTCCCATTTTCAACCTCTGAATTTTACCTGCAATTTTTTGTTTATGAATTTATAGAATAGACCTGGTTCTGTTTTACATTTGTCTGCAATCCCTTTTTCAAAATTTCTTTCTGCCTCTCTCCTCACTGCCGTGTAGTTGTTTCTCGCATCTTTGTATCGCTGGTATGTTTGGGGGTTTGGCCTCTTCCTGTATTGATTCCATTTTTGTGTCTTTTGGTCTCTGGCCCTCTCACACTTTCCGTTGAACCAATCCTGTTTCCTAGTTCTGCTTCTCTGTTTTGGTATAAATTTTTTGTGCCTTTATCATATATTTCACAAAACTTGACATACATCTCATTCACTTCCTTGCCTAGCAACAAGTCTGTCCAATTATACTCACTAAAAATTTTTCTAAGGTTGCCATACTATTAGGTGCCATCAGTCACAGAGTTCTATTGGCCTACTGGGGACCACGAGCCAGAACCTGGCCTCCACAGAGAGGCAAAAGGAGCGATGGCCTATGAACACCTTACATTTAAAGTGTGTCATCTTTGTCATCATCCAAGGGAAGGCACCCAGAAAGGTAGACAAGTCAAAACAGACTACTGCATGATGAAAATGAGACCACAGCTCCAAAAGAACTCTCCTACATTGAAAACAAACAACCACAATTTTGTGAAACTAGCCCTTGCTAATTTGCCCCCACCTTCCTCCTCGCCTGTGGAAGAAGGGAGCTGTCCCAGGTCCAGTCTCCGCAGTTAATGAAGAAACACACTGATGCCCTGGGCAAGGAAGGGTGTCAGGGAGCCTCCGGGACTCACCCAGAAATTGGCGTTTCTTTACATTCAATGCTGGTTTTCTGGGGGGGGGGGGAGAGAAGGCCCATTGGCTCCCTGAAGCTAACTGCCCACAGAGAAGGACAAAAAACCAGCGTTGAATGTAATGAAACGCCATTTTCTGGGTGAGTCCCGGAGGCTCCCCGGAGCTATCCATGGCTGATATGGATACCCTAACTATTTTGCATCAGTCGATGTGGGTGGAGTTCTAGGCCTACCGGGGACCACGAGCCAGAACCTGGCCCCCTCAGAGAGGCACGGGGAGCAATGGCCCATAGAAATGCACATGTGATTTGGAGCATTCTATATCTGCCATCGACCGGGACAGGCACCCAGAAAGGTAAGCGCCACAAAACAAACCCTATTCTGGTTAACCACAAAAATTGACAAACGAGTGGACAGAACTCCCCCAGGAAAACGAACTAACAAGCATGACGTCACACGAGCCGCGCCGCATGTCTGCGCAGCTCCCCCCTCCCCGGGAGGGGGAAGGGGAGCCCCAGACCCCCGCGCCGGCTATCCACACCCCAGTTCCGAGGCTGGATATCAAAACCACGAAAAACCGCCGACCGGAGGGCGGGAGGGATGCCGGGGAGCCTCCGGGACTCACCCAGAAAATGGCGTTTCATTACATTCAACGCTGGTTTTCTGGGGGGAGCCCCTACGGCTCCCCGGAGCTACCTCACCAAAGACTACCTAAGAAAACAAGGGGACATACCCGGGAGGCGGTCGGTGAACCACTCCTCAACACGAAGTCGCGACAACAACCAAAAGGACCCCTCCGGAAAGCAGCAGGCACAACATTCGCCAGAAAAAGGGAGAACGGCCACAGACGAAGAAAACTATGACCAAGATCATAGAAGCCAAGAACCACTGCGCCTGAGAAGAGCATGAAGCACTGCCACACGACCCCCAGAGGCCAATGCCAAAAGATAGCCGAGGCAAAGCAAACCTGGCCCCGAGGAGCCACAACCACCAAGGAGAAGAAAAACAGGAGAACACCCTGTCCAAAGACCTGGACGGCACAGGCAGTGCAGAAACAGGCCGGAGGTGAAACAATGCACGATACAGCCTGCGAAACGGCACAGAAGGAACATCGAAACCGAAAGCTAGCAGCAGAAACCAAGGTGCAAGACCCAGGAACAGTCCCAAGCGCCTCTACACCTTCTGCAAGCCAATCCTATGACAGCCCCAGGAGGGAAAAGAAAACGCAGGACCAAAACCAAAATGCCACAAGCGTGCAAGGCCACCACCACAAGTGCAGCCGACAGGGAAGGAACCTGCATAAGGAGCCGCCCCGCACCAACCCCCGGCAGAAGGGCAGGAGCGAAGACTCAGTAAAAGGAGCAAAATCGCCCACAGGAAAACGAGGAGCGCCGAGACAGCGCGAAGAGGAGATATATGCACAAAAGAACCAGAAGGCCAAACATCCAGAAACTGCCGGGAAGAGGACCCACAAGCCCTAGAAAGGACCGGAGGGAAGCTCAACCGAATGACGACAGACGTACCAGAAAAAGGGAAAGAGCTGACTGGGGTTAGAAGACACAGAATTGCTCTTTCCCACTCTCATTATTCCTGCCCTGTCATTCTCCGCCGCACACGTAAATGTACGTTTACAGGAGAGTGAAGGAGGAGGAGGGGCCACTGGGAAGTGTGTCAAGGAAAACCCAGCACAAAGACGCCGCCAGAGTAGCAGGCGCCGGCCCCGTCAACGAGAGGAGCAGCAGTGGCATCGCCTGCTGCATTCTCTCTATGGTGTGGGTGCCAGAAGCCACGGAGCGACCGGGGACAAGGAAGAAGATGTCGTTGACGGGTGTCACGAGCCCCAACAGATGACCAATGCAGTATACGGCGCTAGGACTGACCTGCGCCGGTCGGACTGACTGACATGTCAACGTCACACAGTGGGTGTTGAACTCCCCTCTGTTTATCTGCTTTCTCCTTTCCCACGGCAATTGGGTGCAGCTACCAAGGCTACCCCAAAACAGTCCCAAACCTTCGAAAACAAAAGCCGCAAACAAAGAACGAAGGCACAAAAACTCCGTCGCACCCGAGACCAAAAGTCATGCAGACCCCAAGAAGAGGGGGACATGACTGAGAAGGCCGGCCTGGAAAAAGGTGCCAAGACTGTAGAAAAACACCCACCGACAGGACGGAAACAACGGGCACGCTGGACAAGGAAAACCGAGCCCAGGGAGGGACCGATGCCCACAAAAGCACGTGCGGAGCGGGGGGACGGAAAAACCCCACACCACAAAACCGTAAGCCTGGCCCAGAGGGGTAGAAAGACCCCGGCGGGGACCAACGGGGCGAAGGCCCCTTACGTTAGCACCACCCCAGCCCCGGGAACCCACCCTGCAGGCCCCGGGGCCGAGCTGTCCCCTCAAAGCCCCAGCGGCAAGAAAACCCCGGGGCAGCCGTGAAAAACACCAAGGAAAGGAGCCCACTAGGCTCCGGAACTTGAACGGAAACCGGAGGAAAAAGCGAGGGGCGAGACGACGACCCCAAGCTCATCCCCAACCAGCACAATGAGGCAAGGACAAAACAGAATCCAAGGAACCTGGAAAACCAGGCCCAGCACAGCAAGACCGACAAGGAAGGAGGGCCCCAAAAGGAGCACGGAAGGGCCGAACATAATGCCACAACCAACCCCGACACACAGCTGCAGTACCAAAACTGCAGCAAAACGTCCCCACACTCCCCGAGGGAGCAACAGAGAAGATAGATAAATCGTACACGAGCGGCACAAGGGGACACAGGCGGAAACCGAGCACCCAACCGAGCCACAGGGACGGTAGGAGAAACGTGTGCAGTGTAACAGGCAACCGAAGGAACACATTGGGCAGCCCAACATGGGCTGATCCCATACACAGCCCCAAGAGCAGAGACGAGAGCGCCCATGAAGCACAGAAACCGCTCAACAGGCAAACGACAGGGGAGAGGCGGAACTAAAGAGCCAGAACCCAACCCCGCAAGCACACAACACCGTCGACACAGGAAACGTACCACCACACAGGCACCCCCACCGTTGCACCGTGGAACAAGGTGGAGGCGGGGCCCCGAACTCAAGCCAGGTGAGACAAGCATAGGAGAGGGGCAGGAGTACAGGCAGGGGTCGCCTCGAAAGGGCCAAGAGGCCACCCGCAGACACCCATGAACCGAGGAAGGAATCAGGTGGAGAGAACAAGAGCAGCCCAATATGGGCTAATAGCCCAGCAGCAGGCACCTCGGGCGATACGGACCACTGTCACAAGTACGTACGTACACCCATGCCTACGCCCAAAAACAGCGTCAGGACGAAGGAAACGCCAAACCGCACCAACTCACCTGCAGAACTGTTTTAGTGTCAGAGTGGTTGACAAACGGAATGCATTAGGAAGGGATGAGGTGGAGGCTGACTCCATAACACA
>WNGS01008988.1:36465-55475 GCA_020271785.1 Procambarus virginalis
TATATCTCAAAAAAAAAAAAAAAAAAAGAAATATTAGTGCGTGTGGCCTTGAGGTGGCCGCCGATCAGCTGACTGTGGAGTAGCTACGTCTTTGTGCGTTTACTCACCATACAAGCTTAGATGTACAGTTATGGTGAACAAAACATGTAAATACGTATATATAACGTCTGTGTATAGTGAATAAATGCAAAAACAGTATTGTGGGAGGTAATGAGGGTGAGTGAGGTGGTGTTGAGGGAGGGCGTGGCAGTGAGTGGCTCGCTGGTGTGTGGCGGCCACTCCTCGTTGCTTTTTGACTCACAAGACCAACTTAGTAGTTCGTTATGGTGAACAAAACATGCAGATACTTATATATAACCTGTGTATATAGTGTAACAACAGCAAAACTATTTGTTTATTGTTTTATGAACATAATAATTGAATCACTTATATGCACACCATAATTTTGAGTACAGCGATGGTTCACACATTTTATAATATAAATATACCACAATTCACTGTATGGAATAATATTACTGCAAAAAAACTAAGAAAAAATCAATCAGAGACATTGAAATAATTAGGAAATAATATATTTGTGGCAACTGCCGTCTGACAGCTCGGGCGGAGTAGACCTCGTCTGGCGAAGGCTCTGCCAACGCCCCTTTTTTGCCACACTTCCCTACCCTACTGCGGCTAAAATATGCTACCTACGATTTTTTTGTTATTTTTTCCGTGATCAGGGAACAAAAATAAACAATTCTATAAGACGAAAGAATTTTTTGGATTTTTTTTTTTTTGTTGTGCCTGTGGGTGTGAATTCCATTTGGGCCCCTAGCGGTTTGAGGGTTAAGATATGGGCACCACACAACCGCTGCATATTCTAGCTTTGGCCTAACAAAAGTCGTGAATAATTTCTTTAGTATATCGCCATCCATGTATTTAAAAGCAATTCTGAAGTTAGAAAGCGTGGCATAGGCTCCTCGCACAATATTCTTTATGTGGTCCTCAGGTGACAGTTTTCTATCTAGAACCACCCCTAGATCTCTTTCTTTATCAGAATTCTTTAAAGATTTCTCACATAATATATAGGTTGTGTGGGGTCTATGTTCTCCTATTCCACATTCCATAACATGGCATTTATTAACATTAAATTCCATTTGCCAAGTGGCGCTCCATGTACTTATTTTGTCCAAGTCTTCTTGAAGGGCATGACAATCATCTAAGTTTCTTATCCTTCCTATTATCTTAGCATCATCAGCAAACATGTTCATATAATTCTGTATACCAACTGGTAGATCATTTATGTAGACAATAAACATCACTGGTGCAAGAACTGAACCCTGTGGTACTCCACTTGTGACATTTCTCCAGTCCGATACATTGCCTCTGATCACTGCCCTCATTTTTCTATCATTCAGAAAATTTTTCAACCATGTTAGAAGCTTACCTGTCACCCCTCCAATATTTTCCAGTTTCCAGAACAACCTCTTATGTGGATCTCTGTCGAAAGCCTTTTTTAGGTCCAGATAGATGCAGTCAACCCAACCATCTCTTTCCTGTAATATCTCTGTTGCTCGATCATAGAAACAGAGTAAATTCGATACACAGGATCTTCCAGATCGAAAACCATACTGTCTGTCTGATATTATATCATTTCTCTCCTGGTGTTCTACCCATTTAGTTTTAATTATTTTTCCAATATTTTGACTATTACACTTGTCAATGATACCGGTCTATAATTAAGGGGTCTTCCCTGCTTCCACTTTTGTAAATTGGAACTATGTTAGCCTTTTTCCACACATCAGCTACAACTCCTGTAAACACGGATGCCTGAAAAATCAGTTGAAGAGGAATGCTGAGCTCAGGTGCACATTCTCTCAGAACCCATGGTGAAACTCCATCTGGACCAACTGCTTTGTTCTTATGCTTAGCTCCTTGAGCATTTTTTCCACTTCGTCTCTAGACACCTCTATGTGCTCCATGTTGTTCTCTGGAATTCTTATTGTATCTGGTTCCCTGAAGATTTCATTTTGTACAAACACACTTTGGAACTTTTCATTTAATGTTTCACACATTTCATTTTCATTTTCCGTGAATCTATTTCCCATTTTCAACCTTTGAATATTATCCTTTACCTGCAATTTGTTGTTTATGAATTTATAGAATAGACCTGGTTCTGTTTTACATTTGTCTGAAATCCCTTTTTCAAAATTTCTTTCTGCCTCTCTCCTCACTGCCGTGTAGTTGTTTCTCGCATCTTTGTATCGCTGGTATGTTTGGGGGTTTGGCCTCTTCCTGTATTGATTCCATTTTTGTGTCTTTTGGTCTCTGGCCCTCTCGCACTTTCTATTGAACCAATCTTGTTTCCTAGTTCTGCTTCTCTGTTTTGGTATAAAATTTTTGTACCTTTATCATATATTTCACAAAACTTGACATACATCTCATTCACGTCCTTGCCTAGCAACAAGTCTGTCCAATTATACTCACTAAAACATTTCCTAAGGTTGCCATAATGTCCTCTCCTAAAGTCAGGTTTTTCAATTGCATCGGCCGTCATATTTTCTTCCAGATTATAACGCATCGCATACTTTATTCCCAAAAAGACATGGTCACTTTTACCCAAGGGAGGAAGGTACTGAATGTCAAATATTTCTTCCTCCATCCTGGTAAATATCAAATCTAGCATAGAGGGAACGTCCCCTTCCCTCATCCTCGTAGCTTAACATGTTGATACAAGAATGTTTCCAGGATGAGGTCTACAAATTTACAGGTCCAGAAATCTTCTGTTTTAGCTTCATATGCTTCCCAGTCTATGGATTTCAAGTTGAAGTCGCCGACTATCAACAGTCGTGAACTATCGTTATCCGCTCTCGCTATGATCTCTCTCATTATTGTTATAAGACCTTCTCTTTTACTATCTAGCTACTCCTTTGACCATGTGCTGCTTAGCGGTGGACTATATGCATTTATAATCATTAGTTTGTCATCCTAATGGCAGATCTCTAGTGCTATTATGTCAACTTCTTGTGGATTGGCCGTCAGTATTTCGTTCACCTTTAGGTGTTCTTTCACCAGCATAGCAACGCCACCGCCTTTCCTAATTTTTCTGTCCCATCTCCAAATTGAGTAGCCCCTTGGGAATATGACCTCATTTAAAATAACATCTTCAAGTTTTGTCTCCGTGAGTGCAACAATGTCTGGTGTCTGCAGCAGTATTACATCACTTAACTCCAATATCTTCGATCTTACTCCATCTATGTTGGTTTATGCAATCTTCAGGAACTTGAGGTTATCTTGAGGTTATCTTGAGATGATTTCGAGGCTTTTTTTTAGTGTCCCCGCGGCCCGGTCCTCGACCAGGCCTCCACCCCCAGGAAGCAGCCCGTGACAGCTGACTAACACCCAGGTACCTATTTTACTGCTAGGTAACAGGGGCATAGGGTGAAAGAAACTCTGCCCCATTGTTTCTCGCCGGCGCCTGGGATCGAACCCAGGACCACAGGATCACAAGTCCAGCGTGCTGTCCGCTCGGCCGACCGGCTCCCCGGCTCTCCTCAACTTGTTCCCCCTCTTCTTATTTTTCACTCCCCCTTTCTCTAATGATTTTGTTGATTTGCCTTTATGTACCAATTTACTGGTCTGCCTACCCCTATCACTTTGTAGAAAAAAACCAGCGTTGAATGTAATGAAACGCCATTTTCTGGGTAAGTCCCGGAGGCTCCCCGGAGCTATCCCAGGCTGATATGCTAATGTCAGACTTTGGCATCAGTCATGTGTATGGAGTTCTTAATCCTACCGGGGACCACGACCAGAACCGGGCCCCCTTAGAGAGGCAAGGGGAGCAATGGCCTATAGAAGCCCCCGTGTGGTTGGAAGCATTCTATGTCAGCCATCGACCGGGACAGGCACCCAGAAAGGTATGCGCCTCAAAACAAACCCCTATTCTGGTTAAAATTGCTACCAAAAGCCGAACTAGTGGATAGAAACTCCCCAACAGAAAAACAAGCAAACTAGTATGACGTCACACGTCACCGCGACGCTGTCTGCGCAGCTCCCCCTCCCCGGGAGGGGGAAGGGGGAGCCCCAGACCTCCCACGCCGGCTATCCACCCATCAGTTCTGAGGCTGGATGTCAAAACACGCGAAAAACCGCCGACGGGAGGGAGGGAGGGTTGCCGGGAAGACTCCGGGACTCACCCAGAAAATGGCGTTTCATTACATTCAATGCTGGTTTTCTGGGGGGAGCCCCGTCGGCTCCCCGTAGCTAACTACCCACAGAGGAAGATCAAAGGGACGGAACCGGGAGGCAGACACCACGCACCCCCCAAGGATGCGAGACAACTGGCAGCAACGCCAACCCAAGGCGCCACAGCCCCGAAAAGTCACGGGAACAACACAAGAACAACAAGCAGCAAGGCCCTCGGACGAACACCAAAGATCCATGCCCGAAAGACTGCTAGGACACGTCGTCCAGACAGCAGCAAGAGCAGCAAAGCCATGAACGCCATGGGCATGAAGGAAGAACACAGGCAGCTGAGCCGCAAGAACACGGCTGACAACCCGGGACACCATCACACGCGAACCGGGAAGAACAGAACCGGATCAACGCAAAACGCGCTCTGAACACAGACGCTGTGGCACACAAACAACAGCGGAGGGCCGCCACTGAACAAAAACCATGACACACACCCAGCAATATTCTGGTTAACATTCTGGTTATCTTTCGCAAACAGAGTGGTAGACGGTTGGAACAAGTTAGGGGAGAAGGTGGTGGAGGCCAAGACCGTCAGTAGTTTCAAAGCATTATATGACAAAGAGTGCTGGGAAGACGGGACACCACGAGCGTAGCTCTCATCCTGTAACTACTCTTAGGTAATTACACTTAGGTAATTACACCCCCGGCCCAGCCAACGAAACACCAACAAACCATGGACCCCTCCAGAATGCAGCAGCCCCACCCCGCGCCAGAAAAGATGGAGACTGCTGCCACCGAACAACCAAAACGCTAAAACCAAAGTAGCAGGTAAGCTCAGCGACTCGACCCCCAGAGGCAAATGCCAAAAGGAAAAAGAGCCGACGAAAACCCGGAACCGAAGGGGCACTACCAACTGAGGAGAAGACAGAGCACGCTGACCAGAGACCAGGATGGTGCAAGCGGCGCACGAACAGGCCGGAGGTGAAACGACGCACAAGACAGCTTACTAACGGTGCAGAAGCAACACCAAGACCGAAAGCAAGCCAAAGCGGTTCCACCAGCGCCGCATGAAGAGAGGCGACAGTATGTGGCACGACGACGGCCCCCAACCCCCACCAGAAAACCAAGCCGACACTAACAAGAGGAAGCACCTAAGAAGGGACAGGAAAAGGAAGGACCGCCAAAATACCCAATACTGCCGCCAAGAGAAATACGCAGGTGGGACACCTACCACGAAGCCACCCGACCACCAACCGGAGGCGAGACCATGAGGCAGAACGTAAGCAGCCCCGACAAGGCCCCTCCGAGCCCAGGAAAAGGCGGAGCTGCAGGAAGATATCGGGCGCGACCACTGACACTCAGGCGGCACAAGGAGATGGAACGTCTGCCGAACAGAAAATTCCCCAAAGCAAGCAAACCCGCCAGGAGTTCAGAAACGACGAGTCTGACATGAGACATCACAAGAACCCGAAAAACCAACCGGCAGGGCAAGCTAGGAAACCAAAGAAGGCGGAAGGGTTGCCGCCAGAAACAGTACCCGAACCAAGGGGTACGAGCAACTGCAACATACTGAGACAAAGTAGCACACCACAGGACACAGGCCGAAAAAACGCCCAAGAAGCCAAGGAACACACGCACAACACTCCTGCGGCAGAGGAGGAAAGAAGGGAACGCACAAGGAAATGAAGCGGTGGAAACCGACCACACCCCCCAACATAGCAGCAAGTGCAGGCAAAACTGACCAAAGGAGATGCCAAGAAAACGACTGGGGTGAGGCAGGACGAAAGAGCAGAAGCACAAAAACCCCAGGAAAACAACCAGGGGTAGACAATCAGGCAGGGACTCATAAGCAAGCCTTAGGCACAAAACAGCAGCAAAGTGCCACACCACAACCGGACACAGGAACAAGGACACGCCACCGCAAAACACGGTACCAATGCACACATGCAGTAGCAGCAACAGGCACCACCGCAACATGCAACAGGTAAGTAGCAACTCGCTTCTGCAAAGGCAGAGAACGGAGCAGACAGACCCCAGACAGGGCCCATGGAGACACGACATAACCCAGCAGGCCCGGAAACCCGCACACCAGGTGACCGACAGCGGAGAAACCCCACTCAATACCTGCTGGATGGGGTAGTGGGAGCTCATTTACACCCCAAGCCCGGCCCGAGGCCAGGCTAGACCGGCCAGAGGATGGCCCACCAGGATGGGCCGGAACCTCTATTCGAAAGCAAGCTAGTGTGCCCCGAAAGTCCACGGATGTACCAGCAATAAGGCTTATGCTCGCAAGTAGGCCGTGTAACAACTGCAGACCTCTGACGGATATACAGTGTTCCCCGATTGTGCCTATAGCACCACTGCACTCCACTGGTACTATCCCACAAGTTCTACTAGATAGGCCGGACCCAAGAGCCAGAGCTCAAAACCTTGCAAGCACAGCCAGGAGCTCTACCAGGTGTGTACAGAACCAACACCACAACCCCCACACCTCATAACACTAAAAATGGTGGGTCCCCTGAAGGACCCCAGCATGGGTTGGACATGCACAAGAGTGGGACAGGAAGGGGTGAAAAAAGGACAGTCACTGGTGTGCGAACGGTCTCAGACGTACAAAAAGATACCTAAAGAAAGACAGGTATATAAACAACACTGCATTCAGCGCCCTGCCAAAAGATGCCAGACTGCAGAAACTCACCTGGTGAACAGTGGCACGAACGTGACACGACGCGACCGTGCCCAGAAGAGCCTGGGAGCACCACCAGGTGAAGACGCCAGAGCCGGACCTGTAGGAGAGCAGGGTAGAGGCGAAGATGGCGGCCCACACCCATGACACAGGGAAAACCTCGGCGGCCTCCCCACAACTGGAAACCAGGACACCCCCGCAGCAAAGGAGAAGAGTGAGAGGTGAAGCACTTGAGCAAAAAGGCGTCAAACACCAGCACTGAAACACACCGCCCAAACCAAAACAAACTCCACGGCGCATGCGCAGGACACGCTGGCCGAACTGCACAACTCTCTGCGAGAAGGCGCCCACCAGCACTAATGCACCAGAAAAGTAGCCAAAAGAGGAAGCAGGAACAAGAAAACCGGCCAACGAAGCAAAGACAGAGCCCAAAAAGGCACCAAACTGGGCCACAATCAGCCCAACAAGGCTACAAGTAGCCCAACAGGGCTACAAAGAGCCCAACCGGCCCATAAGCAGCCCAACCGGGCCAAAAGTAGCCTAAACCGGGCCACTGGCCACAAGCAGCCAAACCGCAAGTAGCCCAAAACGGCGACAAGGACGAGGAGCCGACAGACGTTCCAATAATGCAGGAAGTAGCGAAAAACCTTCCCGAACCCTCGACAACACGGAAGCCAAAACCAGTCCCGAAGGCACACAAAGGCACAGGCGCACCCGAGACCAGAAGTCACGTAGAACCCCAAGAACGGGGAAACATGACGAAAATACTGTCCCAAAAAAGGGGTGGGGGGAAACATCCACCCACAGGACGGAATCAACCGACTCAAAGGCCAAGGAACCGAGCCCGGGGAGGGGCCGACGCCCAACAACACGTACGGCGAGTGGGGAGGAAAAACCCCACTCCGTGTAACCACAAGCCCCGCCTAGAGGGGAAGAAAAAAACCCCACGGGGTCCTATGGGGCCAAGGCCCCCAAGTCAGCGCCTCCCCAGCCCTGGGAACCTACACGACAGGCCCTGGGGCCGAGCCGTCCCCCCAAAGCCCTGGCCGTACCAGAAAACCGGGGCACCCGTGAAAACACTAAGGAAGGGAGCCCACTGGCAGACTCTTACAACACGGCTGGAGGAACAGGCTCAAATGCCCCCGTCACTACCCCAGAAGGGGAATTCCCCAAGACCGCCCGAGTTTCAACACCATCAAACCCTGCCCTGAAACTACAGACGGTAAGGAACCGGATGCAGGCAGGAATTCGAAGGGGAATCCAGGGGAAAACAAGAACCAAAACGGGGCAGCCCCGGGGCTCCCGGGGAGTAACCACGAGAGCGTTGTAACCACGAGAGCGTTGTCACCACGATGCTCATGTGCAACGCCCCTGCTGCCCGCACGTGCTTAGTCAGCACAACTGGGTAACCGAGCCACAACGAGCAACAAACTCGCAGTACTCCGGGTCGAAGGTGTCACCGGCGCCCAAAGCTACCAAACAACTTTCTAAGAGCTGAACCCCCGGGACGTGTACACTCACGGGGACCTAGCAGGGGGTACCACCAGAAATACTCAGAACACAAGGGACCCAAGGGGCAAGAACGAAGGCAGACCCCACCACCAGGTAGATAAACAAAAAGAAAAAGAAAACCCCGCAAGAGGACAGCGTACCCAAGCGGAACAGAGCCGGCTGCTATGATTGGGAAAAGACAAGCTGCACAGTACCCTGCGCCCCACCAGTGCAAAACTGCCCCTTACTCTAAGGCGAACAAGGGAGACAGAACACCCGAGCACACAAAGAGCGGCCGAAAACCAAGCAGTAAACGGCCTAGCAGGGGCAGACCCCAAGGAACTTGTGGAAGGTGGCCCCAAGTCCCAAGGGCAGTACTTACAGGGCACCTAGGGAAGGGAACCCTAGGCGCATGCAGCCCGAGTACGGGAGAATCACTCCCGGCTCATGCACCACCTAGAAAACAGACACCACACTCTAGGTACAGTGCTGAAACAACCACTGGAGCCGGAGCACATAACCGGTGCCTATAGCATCAGCCGAAGAACTGATGGGTTGATAGCCAACGTGGAAGGTCTGGGGCTCCCCCTTCCCCCTCCCGGGGAGGGGGGAGCGGCGCAGACAGCGACGCGGTGACGTGTGACGTCATACTAGTTTGCTTGTTTTTCTGTTCGGGAGTTCTATCCACTAGTTCGGCTTTTGGTAGCAATTTTCACCAGAATAGGGGTTTGTTTTGAGGCGCTTACCTTTCTGGGTGCCTGTCCCGGTCGATGGCAGACATAGAATGCTTCCAACCACACGGGAGCTTCTATAGGCCATTGCACCCCTTGCCTGTCTGAGGGGGCCCGGTTCTGGCCGTGGTCCCCGGTAGGCCTAAGAACTCCATACACATGACTGATGTCAAAGTCTGACATTAGCATATCAGCCTGGGATAGCTCCGGAGAGCCGACGGGGCTCCCCCAGAAAAGAATTGATTTCTTCTTCATTCCTGCTCTCATTTAAACGTTTTGCCTCAGTGAGGTTCAGTTTCAGCTTCTTTCTATCTTCTTTTGAAAGATCTCGTCTTAACGACCACACTTTCCCACCCTCATCACTTTGTAATTTTCTAGCATTCCTTAGTACTTCTTCCATCTGTTTGGCACCATTTAGGGTGATCCTCAAAGGTCGATCTTTCCCTTTTACATATCTGCCTATTCTCCTGTAGTCGCACACATTCTCTATGGTTGTAAGACCTTCCACGAGGCCAACAATTTTATCTACTACTTTTGCTTCTTCTACAGCTCTTTCTGACCTAGATGTTATCTCCTTTTCTTTGCAGCCAAAAATGATCAGGGACTTACTCCGATCAACTGTGTTTTGCACCAACTTCGGGTTAGATGCCAATTCTTTCCTCACTTCTAGCCTAATGTTTGTTTTATCTTGGTTGCTGCAGTGTTTGACTTCCTTTACTACTTCTTCTATTTTTTCCTTCTCCTTGGCCACTTGTGCATAATTGAGTTGCATATCGTTCTTGCACTGTTCTATTCCCTGTGTAACTTCCTCCATCTGTGCTGACAAAAGCTGTTTCTCCTGTTGAAATTCCTTACCTAACCTATTGTAGTCATTTATGTTTAAATTTATTTTAACTTCTTCCAAAGCTATTTTTAAGAGTCTATTTTCTTCTTCCATGGCTTTGCAATTTGTTTCCAATTGAATCTTATCCTTGCACAAGTCTTTCACTACACCCTCAAGACATACAACTTTGCTATTTAAATGGTTATTACTTTCTTTTAATTTACTAATTAATTCTACATGAGAGGTCACTATAGTATCTAATTTTACCAACTTGTTGTATAGACTGGTTATCTCAATGCTTTCTTCACTGAATGCAGCAAAATCAAGCTCTGTTTTGTATTTCCTCTTGCTGGCGGCCATCTTGAATGTTCTTCTCTGCACTGGAAACACTAGGGCAACTTTTTCTCATCAAATTTTTCACTTCCCTTAGCACATTCTTGTTATCTTACCTATTTTTCAAAAGCACTATACCTTCATGTTCTCTGGGACACCACTCACTATTATCAACCTGTACTATAATACTTAGAATTGTTGAAATATGCTGGAGCTCCTCTTGTCTGCCTCTTGGGAAAGAACTTGGGATAGAATTGAAATGTCCCGTGTCAACCGGGATAGACGCTTCTCTGGCCTTAAATTCCTGGGCGGTGTTTGCCTCGTGTGGCGTTCTCTGCTGTTTTTTGTGTGGTGTCCAGGAGTACTTCATCAGTGCCGGGGCTGCATGCGCTTAGGGGCTTCCTTCCCTAGGTGCCCTATGAGTACTGCCCCTGCGTGTCAGGGTTATCTTCCCTGGGGCGTTCGGGAACCGCTCCCGTAGGGGTTCTTGCTGCTCGGCATTTGCCTCGCCCTTGGGGCCAGCTGGGGCTTGGGGTTCTTGTTTGGCCTTAGGTAGGGAGTGGTATTGTGCTGGTTACGGCGTCAAGGTGTTGCGCGGCCTTCCACCTAAGCGGCGACCGGTTCCTGTTGCCTCTGGGGACGGTGTACTTTTGCAGGGTTTTTCTTTTGTTTTGTTTTTGTTTGCCTGGTGGAGGTTCTGCCTCGTGGGTCTATAGTTTCCCTGGTATTGTTTTGGTGGCCCTCTGCTAGGCCCCCGTGCTTGTACACGTCCCAGGGGTTTTCAGTATTATCATCTACCCCTTGTTTTGTTTGGGTTTCTTAACCGGTTAGCAACACCTTGCCCGGGCTTCCCGTAGTTGTTACCCTACGGGCCCTGGAAACCCCTGTCGGGGCTCGGGGACCCATGGATGTGTCTCCCGAGTTCCAACCTGCCTTGTGCAGGTTTGAAGGTTGCAGTGTGCCCTTGTCTCAGGGTGACAGTCACCTGTTTTGCCTCCGTCATGCTGCCTGTTGGGTCAATGACACCTTTGACCCGGAGTCTTGCGAGTCATGTTCTCTGCTTGTGCTCCAGTTTTACTTTGAGGATGTTCCTGTTAGGGTACAGGCAGCATCAGCGTTACATGTTAGGTTTAGGTTATTGCAACGCGCTAGGTTGGTTTCCCACTCGGATGCCCCGAGGCTGCCCCGTTTTAGTTTTAGAAACCCTGACCTGGGGGTATTAGTCGCTCTGGCTTTGGCTCCTGCCACGCCCCTGGTCCTTCCCCTGTGGTTCTTCCTGCACCTCCCCCCCTGTGTCCGGCTCCAAAACGTCTGAGGGTTTCGGCCTCGGCACAGGGTTTAGTTGGTACTGAGACTCAGGCTGCCTCGGGGGCTGCCCCATACGGGTCGGGGACAGAGGCATTTGAGCCGGTTCCTCCTGCCGAGGCTTCTGGGTCCCACCAGCAGACCCCCTTCTTGTCTGCTTTCCCTTGGACTCTGCCTTTTCTTCAGGGGTAGAGGGTTTGGAGGACGGCTCTGCCCCGGGTCCTGACGTGGAAGATTCTGCGGCTGGGGAGGAGTCATCCTGGGGCCTTGGGCCCCCTTTGACCCCGCTTGGGTGCTTTTGCCTTCCTCACGGAGCTTATTGTTGCAGGGGGAGGGATTTTCTTACCTCGCTTCCCTGTATGAGTATGATTTGGGTTCTGCTCCTCCCCGGGTTCGGTTCCGGGTGCCTTTGGGTACCTCGGATCTGTCTTTCCAGAGGTTTTCTACTTCCCATATCTCCGCAAAGGTGGCTTGGGAAGCTCTTGCTTCATATCTCTTGCAAGTCCCGGGTTATGCCTCTGCAATGGATCCTTCCTCGTTAGAGTTCGGTTCTTCTTCCTATTTTTGGGAGCGTTTGGAGGTTCCAGAGTCTTCCTGGCTGGCAGACTGCCCTTTCTTTTCATTAGGGGTGTGGCATGGGTTCTGTCGGACCTGCACGCTTAATCGCCTGGGGGCGAGTTTGAGCACCTTATGCGTGCTTGTTCGCTCCCGTGCTTGTTCGCTCCCGTGCTTGTTCGCTCCCGTGCTTGTTCGCTCCCTTGCTTTCTCGGGATGTTGGCCTTTTCCAGCTTCACATGCAGGTTCCTCAGCTTTCGACTTTGTTGGTTGCAGAGGAGTCGCGCAAGCGGGCATTTTGCTTCGGTCTTGTTTTCTTTTCCTTTCTCGAGCTGTCTGCTGCTTGGCTTGAGGAGGATGTAGGAGCGTTGAATGAAGGGCATTCGTCTGGGGGGCGCTGACTTCTGCAGCTAGGGCATCGGCTGCACTGTTGAAGCTCTTTGCGCCCATCCTGAAGGAAGCGGCGGTGTCTCTGTTTTTTGCTTCGCGCCTCGCGTGCCGTCAGGCGGTGCTCGCCCTCTCTTTGGAATCCGCTTGGGCCCTGGCTCTTAGGTTTTCGTCTCCGTTTTGTCCGTTGCTGTTTGCAGAGACTGCGGTCTCTCAGTTTCTGCACGCGGCTTCGTCTAGTTGTCGTCCTATGGCAGACTTGTTGATTCTCCGAAGCGGTCGTTCTTGGCAGTTTCGGAGGGGTCATGCCAGGGTTCTGGGTTACCTGGTCGAGGTGGGCCATTGGTGCCAGTTTCTGAGCATTTGTTCCCTTCGGGGCCAGCGTCGTCTGGTAGGCGCAGTGATCGCCCTGTTCGACGGTTGGGTTCTCGTAATGGGCGTCGGCCCTTTCGTGGTTTGCCCTGTTGACGGGGCGATGGGGGGGAGGCTCTCTGTGTTTGCCCACAATTTGTGGGCCTTTTCGGTCGTGTCATCCGGCCTGTGGTGGCGTTGGGCGACTCGTCCTTCTTTGGGGGGTTCGGGGCTAACAGAGCAGGTTTCTTCTCCTGCGCTTCGTCAAGTCGTCTTGGAGTGGGTGCACTTGGGCGTGGTCGAAACGACTACATCCCTCAGGTGGGTTTCCCGTCTGTTTCCAGTGCCGAAACGGGACTGTGCGGATCTGAGGTTCATTCTGGACTTGTCCTGTCTCAACCCCTGGATTCCTTGCCCCCTCCTTTCGGATGACCACTCTGTCTCAGGTCCGGCTTCTGTTGGAACCGGGTGCCTGGATGGTGTCTCTGGACCTCAAGGATGCCTATTGCACGTTCCTATTTATCAGTGGTTCAGGGACTGGTTAGGTTTCGTGGTAGGGTGTCACGCTTACCGTTTTCGATGCCTACCTTTAGGCTTGAATCTGGCACCTCGCGTTTTCATGCATCTGACCTGGGTTGTGGTGACCCGTCTGCGTCTTCTAGGGATTCGGGTTTTGGCCTACCTCGACGACTGGCTGGTGTGGGCTCCCAGTCAGTCAGCTTGTCTGCTCGCCAGGGATATGGTTCTTTCCCAGCTTGCCAGGTTCGGGTTCCTGGTGAACTGGAGGAAGTCCCATCTGGTTCCATCCAGGTTCGGACGTGCCGGGTCTTGTTTGGGATTCTCGGACCGCTTACTTGTCTCTCCACCCAGAGGCGTTGCGGCGGCTGCAGGACCGCTGTCAGCTGTTTCTGAGGGGATCCCGGGTCACTCGCCGGTTGCTCGAGTGGTTGTGCGGGAGTTCGCCGTGTAGTCTACCCGCCTGGTCGGGTTTGGCTTCGGTGTCTGTTTGGTTCCTTCGGGGACGTCCCTTCCGCCTCTCTTGCGATCGTTGGGTTCGTCCTCCGGGGGGTCTTATGTCGGATGCTGCATCACCGGCTACCTTTTTTGGGGTTTTCGGTTCGTCCTTAGCGCCTTCTATATATATATATATATACTATATATCTATATATATATATATAGATATTATCATATATATATATATATATATATATATAGTATATTTGGTAGCAGTCTTTCCTGTAGACATATATTATTAAATATGACCGAAAAGTAAGATAATAATTCTAACACGATTTTTCTCAATGTTTCTTATATTCTTTTNGACTTTTATTAGACCAAAGCTGGAATATGCAGCGGTGTATGGTGCCCATATCTTAACCCTAAATGGCGCATAGCTATATACCATTTGACACCCACAGGCGCATACAAAAAAAAAAAAAAAAATATTTTTTCTTCCTAACCTGTTAATTTGTGTTCATGATCACGGGAAAAATAGTAAAAAAATCGTAAGTTGAATATATTGGCCGCTATAGGGCAGGGAAGTCTGGCACAAAACAGGCGCTCACTCAGCATGCGTCCCAGGCGGTCTGTTGATCGCCAGCTGTCAGGCCGGAGTTGCCACAAAGAGATAATTGCCTAATTATTTCAATGTCTCTGATTGATTTTTCGTAGTTTTTTTGCTGTAATATTATTCAATAGTGTGTAGTGTGATATATTAATAATGAAATGGGTGAATCATCGCTGTACTCAAAATATGGTGTGCTATTGTTGATTCAATTATGTTCATCAAACAGTGAACAAATACTTTGTCGGTTGTTACACTATTACACAGGGTATATATAAGTATCTGCATGTTTTGTTCACCATAACGAACCACTAAGTTGCTATTATGAGTCAAAAAAGTAACGAGGAGTGACCGCCGTGTACCAGCCAGCCACTCACGCCCTCCCTCAAGTCATCTGACTCGCCCACATTCTCCTCCCACAATACTTTTTTGCTTTTATTCACTATATAGACGCTATATATAAGTATCTACATCGTGTTCCCATAACGAACCACTAAGTTGGTATGCTGAGTGGCAGTGGCAGCCGCCACTGGCTGCCACTGCCACTGATGGACCTCACAGTCAGCTGATGGCTGCCGCCCTCAAGGCCACACGCACTAAATTTCTCCTCCAACAATACTGCTTGTGGTGTTATTACGCTATAACACAATTATATATAAATATCTACCGGTTTATTCACCAAAACTTGTACAAGTAAACTGGTATGGTGCCCAAAGACGTGATCACCAGTAAAACACGATAATTCCTGCAGACGACGCTCCTCTCACCAAAATGGCGGCTCCCAACCTCCTACTCTTGCTGTTTATACTCTCTATACACGCGTTATATATAAGTAGCTACATTTGTGTTCACCATAACGAACCGCTAAGCTGGTATGGTGAGTGCAGTCAATAAAAGGTGGCCACACACAGTCAGATAACAACGCCACCACCCTCCCTCCCACAGCATTACTCTCCCTCCATGGAGCACAGCGCTAAATATCATCACAATCCTCTTATTATCAGACCCATGGTCAGTTTTATCACAGTCAGGGGTCGTCTGTAATAATATTATCGCTACATAATAGCATGAACAAGTATATTATGGCATTTTTAGGCGATGCTGTGGTCACAAGCTGAACAGCAGTGCTGTGAGCTCATGCTGCGTGCGTCAGGCTTGGTAGCTTACTCGATATGAGGCCCTAACACCCGGGAGTTTGGCCCCGATTTTTTTAAAATGGCGTCTGTTTACAAGAGCCCTGATGAAGGTGTGGTGAACCCCGTGTATCCGCGGGCGTTTAAATCTTGCGTAGTACTCCAACGCATCATATGATGCGACGCGCAATTTTCTGCAAGTCGGTCAACGCATCATATGATGCGATGCGCAATTGAAGGGTTAAGAAGCACATCAACAAACTGGAAAAGGTGCAACGAATGCCACTAAGTGGCTCCCAGAAATGAAGGACAAGAGCTACGAGGAGAGATTAAAGCATTAAACATGCAAAAACTAGAAGATAGAAGAAAAAGAGGTGATATGATCACTACATTCAAAATAGTAACAGGAATGATTAAAATGATAGGGAAGAATTCCTGAGACCCGGAACTTCAAGAACAAGAGGTCATAGATTTAAACTAACGAAACAAAGCTGCCGGAGAAATATACGAAAATTCACTTTCGCAAACAGAGTGGTAGACGGTTGGAACAAGTTAAGTGAGAAGGTGGTGGAGGCCAAGACCGTCAGTAGGTTTCAAAGCGTTATATGACAAAGAGTGCTGGGGAGACGGGACACCACGAGCGTAGCTCATCCTGTAACTACACTTAGGTAATTACACTTAGGTAATTACACACAAACTAGCCTGCACTGGCTGCGACTCCCTCCCTACCTCACCTCACCTGACTCACCAACCTTCTCTTCCCACCATACTGTTTTATCGCCCTATCAATTTTATCGATTCCTTTTACTATTTTTACGTAGTGATCATATCACCTCTGTTTCTTCTATCTTCTGTTTTGGCATATTTAATGCCTCTAACCTCTCCTCGTAGCTCTGTCCTTCAGTTCTGGGAGCCACTGGTGGCATGTCTTTGCACCTTTTCCAGTTTGTTTATGCGCTTCTTAGATATGGGCACCATACAACCGCTGCATATTCCAGCTTTGGTCTAACAAAAGTCGTGATAAATTTTTTTAGTGTTTCGCCATCCATGTATTTAAAGGCAATTCTGAAGTTAGAAAGTGTAGCATAGGCTCCTCGCACAATGTTCTTAATGTGGTTCTCGGGTAACAGTTTTCTATCTAGAACCACCCCTAGATTCCTTTCTTTGTCAGAATTCTTTAAAGATTTCTCACATAATTTATAGGTTGTGTGGGGTCTATGTTCTCCTATTCCACACTCCATAACATGGCATTTATTCACATTAAATTACATTTGCCAAGTGGTGCTCCATGTACTTTTCTGTGGGGAGCCCCTACGGCTCCCTGGAGCTTATTGGGCTAATGTATGTTATGTTAGACCCAGCCATTAGCTATGGAGTTCAGCGACCAGCGACCAGCGCCAGAACCTGGCCCCTTCAGAGAGGTTTCAGGGAGCAATGGCCCTGGAAAACCCATTATGGTTGGGGGTTTTCCTTATCTGCCATTGACCAGGGTTAGGCACCCAGAAAGGTAGGCGTAACAAAACAAACCCCACATTGTATGAAACTACAACAAAGAACCGAACAGAGAGGTAGAAACTCCCTACGATCCCAAGGAAACAATCAAACAATCAATTTACTGCCGCACCGGTCTTCCGTGCAGCCCTCCCCTCCCCAGGAGAGGGAGCGGCAGCCCTGGACCTCACCACGCCGGCTGCCTTCAGTTCATAAGCTAGTGTAATTACCTAAGTAATTACCTAAGTGTAGTTACAGGATGAGAGCTACGCTCGTGGTGTCCGTCTTCCCAGCACTCTTTGTCATAAAACGCTTTGAAACTACTGACGGTCTTGGCCTCCACCACCTTCTCCCCTAACTTGTTCCAACCATCTACCACTCTGTTTGCGAAAGTGAATTTTCTTATATTTCTTCGGCATCTGTGTTTAGCTAGTTATATCTATGACCTCTTGTTCTTAAAGTTCCAGGTCTCAGGAAATCTTCCCTATCGATTTTATCAATTCCTGTTACTATTTTGTATGTAGTGATCATATCACCCTCTTTTTCTTGTCTTCTAGTTTTGGCATATTTAATGCCTCTAACCTCTCCTCGTAGCTCTTGCCTTCAGTTCTGGGAGCCACTTAGTAGCATGTCTTTGCACCTTTTTCAGTTTGCTGATGTGCTTCTTAACCCTCAAACCGCGCATATCATATATAAATGATATCAGTGACAAAACCGAAATCGCGCACATCATTTATATATGATTTCGTGTCTAGCGCTATAATTTAAACACCCCCCTGGGATAGGGGCAGCTATAGTACAGCCACGACTGATAGTTGCCAGATCCCACCTAGAAAAAAAATCCAGCCCAACATTTTTGGGAGTGAGAGCGTCAGTATTGCGCCAGCCACCAAGGCTGGCGCACGCAGCACGAGCTCACAGCACCGCTGTTCAGCTTGTGACCACAGCATCGCCTACAAATGCCAAAATATAAGTGATACTGCTATTATTTAGCAGTGATAGTATTACTGAAGCCCCTGAATTTGATAAAACTGACCAGGATTCTGATAACAGCTTGATTGTGGAGATATTTAGCGCTGTGCTCGATGGAGGGAGGAGTACGGCTGTGGAGGGAGGATTGTGGCGTTGTCTTCTGACTGTGTGTGGGCCACCATTTATTGACTGCACTCACCATACCAGCTTAGTGGTTCGCTATGGTGAACACAAATAAGATACTTACATATAACGTGTGTATAGTGTGAGATAACAGCGAGAGGAGTAGATTGGGAGCCGCCATTTTGGTGAGAGGAGCGTCGTCTGCAGGAATTATCGTGTTCTTTACTGGTGACCACAAGGGTCTTTGGGCACCATACCAGCTTATTTATACAAGTATGGTGAATAAAACAGGTAGATACTATATATAATGTGTGTATATAGCATAATAACACCACATCCAATATTGTTGGAGGTTTAGCAGTCTCCGTGGTGTAGTGGTAAGACACTCGCCTGGCGTTCCGCGAGCGCTATGTCATGGGTTCGTATCCTGGCCGGGAGGATTTACTGGGCCAATTCCTTAACTGTAGCCTCTGTTTAACGCAACAGTAAAAATGTGTACTTGGATGAAAAACGATTCTTCGCGGCAGGGATCGTATTCCAGGGACCTGCCCGAAACGCTACGCGTACTAGTGGCTGTACAAGAATGTAACAACTCTTGTATATATCTCAAAAAAAAAAAAAAAAAAATATTAGTGCGTGTGGCCTTGAGGGTGGCCGCCGATCAGCTGACTGTGGAGTAGCTACGTCTTTGTGCGTTTACTCACCCCATACAAGCTTAGATGTACAGTTTATGGTGAACAAAACATGTAAATACGTATATATAACGTCTGTGTATAGTGAATAATGCAAAACAGTATTGTGGAGGTAATGAGGGTGAGTGATGTGGTGTTTGGAGGGCGTGGCAGTGAGTGGCTCGCTGGTGTGTGGCGGCCACTCCTCGTTGCTTTTT
>WNGS01008991.1:18624-30474 GCA_020271785.1 Procambarus virginalis
TGATATACGTATGTATATACAGTATATACTGTATGCATGTTATGATTGTATGTACTGTATATAAGCATGTATATGTTGTATGTGTATTTACTATTTGTGCCTGCAGGAACTTAGCATATATCGTGGACCCCACCTTTCTAAAAATGATGTCTAATGTACTGACACCTACTTATTTTTGTCTATCATATCTACACATATTTCTCTGTCGCACACACACACACACACACACGGCCGGTGGCTGACCGGACAGCACGCTGGACGCGTGATCCTGTGGTCCCGGGTTCGATTCTGGGCGCCGGTGAGAAACAATGGGCAGAGTTTCTTTCACCCTAATGCCCCTGTTACCTAACAGTAAATAGGTACCTGGGAGTTAGTCAGCTGTCACGGGCTGCTTCCTGGGGTGTGTGTGTGTGTGTGTTTGTGGTGTGGGGGAGAAAAAAATGTAGTAGTTGGTAACAGTTGACTGACAATTAAGAGGCGGGCCGAAAGAGCAGAGCTCAACCCCCGCAAGCACAACTAGGTGAATACACACACACACACACACACACACACACACACACACACACACACACACACACACACACACACACACACATATATTTCTGCCAGAGAAGTATAAGAAAATTCACTTTTGTAAACAGAGTGGTAGATGGTTGGAACAGGTTAGGTGAGAAGATGGTGGAGGCCAAAACTATCAGTGATTTCAAAGCGTTATGACAAAGAGTGCTGGGGAGACGGGACACCACGAGCGTAGCTCTCATCCTGTAACTACACTTAGGTAATTAAACTTAAGTAATTACACACATACACACACGAGGTTGGGGACCTCGCGGCTGAGTGGACAGTGCTCTGGGATCGTAGTCCTAAGGACCGGGTTCGGTCCCCGGCAGAGGCAGAAACAAATGGGCAGAGTTTCTTTCACTCTGATTCACCTGTTTACCTAGCAGTAAATAGGTACCTGGGAGTTAGACAGCTATTACAGGCTGCTTCCCGGGGTGTGTGTGTGTGTGTGAAAAAAAAAAATAAATTAGTTAGTACAGTAGTTTAGTAACAGTCGATTCAATGACAGCTGACAGGTGGGCTGAAAGAGCAGAGCGCAACCCTCGCAAGCACAACTAGGTGAATATAACTAGGTGAATACACACTGTATATACACACACTGTATATTATGTTTATAATATACCGCCACACACACACTGTACATACACACTGTACATATCCATACATAAACACTCCAAACATATACACATACGTTCATACATACCATATATAAAACAAGCCACATTTTCTTATAAATTGCTGCTACCATATATGTTTATTAAAAGGTAATAGTGTATAAGAATAAGAAACAGATAAACTCACTCTTCCATAACTTTTGCAACATAGGGGAGGTGCATTTCAATGCTGTGCTCATCTTCGTCAGCAGACACACTCATAGTCTCGAAGTGGCCTGTCTGATACAGCTCATTGTAAACTGCAAAGTAATACATCAATAATCCCTATATATGTCATTAATAAAAAGTGCTACAAAAATGCCTCATACCACTGCCAGAACATATTCGGAGCATGTTATTCTGCCTCCCCCCCCCCATAAATAAAGAGATCAACTGTGCCCTAATATGATCACAGCCCAGTGATCGTTAAAGTGCACAGCACAAATGCCACAGGGACACTAGTGCCCTACTAGTATAATGTAAATATGCACGGGAGTCATTGGTAAGAAGTGTCACTCTGGTCAGAGTAGCAAGTATACAGAAAAGGTTAGTTCACAAGCCCAGACACAAATGAATGCCCTTAGTGGCACATACATGGCTGCCAAAGGAAGCTTAGACTAGCTTAACTGGCAATGAAACCACAGCTTTCTATTCCTGCCCCACCCTCAAGTGGCAGCAATGCTGTGAAGCAGACCATGTCCACACCCACCACACTTCTCATTCATCCCCACCCATAGCAACACAAGACCACACATTGCATTATGTGCCGTATGCACTCAAATATGTAAAAAAACAAACTTACATATCAAGATTCATTAATTTATATTGTTTTCGAAGGCCCACACCGAGTACAGTACTACAAAAGGCCACATATGACCTTAAGGCTACAGGTTCTCCACACCTGGTATTGACCTATAGGTAATTCAGCTGAACTAGTTAGCAAACAACTGTAAACATTGGCTTTTGAGTAAGATGGCAATGTCTTTGGATTCAAGATGAGATTATCTAATGCAAAAGACCTAGAAGCTTACAAGTATCTATGAAGTGCTCCACAAGTTTGAGTGTATTGTATGTTATGCTTACCAGCTCTCAATCATTAACAATGATGCACTAATGCCTCCAAGCACAGGTCTCCAGTTTTGCTAAGAATATCATGTAAAGATTTATTCTAACAAATAAATCCCCAGACTAAACAAAATAATGCCTTCCAACTAAAGAAATAAATACATCTCACTCACTCTCCTATCTGTAGCCAGGACAGTAAAGAAGGAACAGATTTTAGTGCCAGGTCCTTAGATTGAAGCAAAACTCTGAGCTGTTTCATAAAAGAGAGAATCCAGCCCTTTTTTATTTTTATTTATTTATATGTACAAGCGTTCTTATATTTTGTATAGCCTTTAGCACGCATAGCATTTTGGGCAAGTCCTTAATCCTTTGTTCCCTGGAATACAGCCCGCCAAATCGTTTAACAACCAGGTACCCATTTTACTGTTGGGTAAACAGAGGCTACAGTTACGGACTAACGCCCAGTCAATCCTCCCCGGCCAGGATACAAACCCAGGACAAAGCGCTCACTTTTATTTAAGCAGCTGTTACATGTGACACACCAAAGGTAGTCATTTTCCTCTGGGCTTGTGTCCAAACCCTTTCTCAATGCTGTATATGTTGCCCTGTCCTGAGTGATACTCTTCTCCGATGACCCAAAGCACCTTCAAGTACAGTAGTCGTAAAGAGGTGGCATAGTCCACGTGGCATTAGTGCTGCATGCTTTCTTAGCTGACTAGGCTGTGATCCTATTATTATACACATGTAATCATTACACCAACAAGAGTGGCGGAATAATGATGCTCAGAAATGTAATATTTATATACTCTAACATACACTCTACTTTATTACAAGATGTATGTGTTATTGCTTATTTCTAGTTACAGCAACAGCCACTATGATTATGACATTCCATCTTCCCCCCATGCTATTGTTGCAAGCTGTTTCAGAAAGAGAATCATACTGGAACATGGAGGAGTTAATGTAATATAATGTCTGCAGAAGTTGAAGATCTTCTAGCAAATAATGATTGGGATAGATTTAAATTAGATAAATATTTGGACAGCTACAAGTCAGTCATTGTCAGAAGAAGGCACCAAGCCTTGGGGAGACTATATAGTACAGTACCATATAGGACACATACAAGTGAATGTAGATAAAAGTAATGTAATAATGGTGGAGAGAGGAACTATCGGGGGGGGGGGAAAATGCCAAGCCATTTTGACCACATAGCACTGGGAAGGGGCCGGGATAAGGATTTGGGATGGGACGGGTGGGAAGGAATGGTGCCCAACATTTGGATGGTCGGGAATCGAACGTCGACCTGCATGAAGCGAGATCGATAATGGTGGAGAGATAAGTAAAGTAATAATGGTGGAGAGAGAAGGAAAGTAATAATGGTGGAGAGAGAGAGAGAGAAGGAAAGTAATATTGATGGAGAGAGAGAAGCAAAGTAATAATGGTGGAGAGAGAGAGAGAAGGAAAGTAATAATGGTTTAGAGATAAGGAAAGTAATAATGGTGGAGAGAGAGAGAGAAGGAAAGTAATAATGGTAGAGAGAGAAGGAAAGTAATAATGGTGGAGAGAGAGAGAGAGAAGGAAAGTAATATTGATGGAGAGAGAGAAGCAAAGTAATAATGGTGGAGAGAGAGAGAGAAGGAAAGTAATAATGGTAGAGAGAGAAGGAAAGCTAGTTTGTGAAACTGTGGTCAAAGGAGAGAAATCCCCGAAATAGTTAATCAAGTTTAAACTGCTGGGTCCTGTAGCTGAGAGAAGGGGTGCGCGCAGGAGAGGTTAAGAGTAAAGTCACAACATTAGGTGACTGGTGTCGTAAAGGCCATGGCTAGACAAGAGAAAAATAAACAACAAGAGGGCTACACGAAGGTGTGTGGCAGTGCCTCACCCTTCTGAACCAATTTGAGACACTGGTGTGACACGAGCACAAACGCTCAACAGTTAAAGACCTGTGCAGTTAGGATAAGCTCATCTGTAAGAGCTAGGATGCAGTTGCATTTGAAGTGTTAAAAGGATAGATAGAGTGAGGAATGAAAATGTAAACAAAGATGTGGAGTACCAAAGTCTGTAGTTTGATTCGTAAGTCTACAAAGAGTTAACTGAAAAAGTTTGGATAATATATTGCCCAAATTAAACAAATGGATAATAATAACAGTTAAGAAGGTTCAAATGAATTTGCAGGTAGAAGGTGAGGAATTCTAAGGTGATGATGGTGAACAGACATGGTGAGTGTGTGTATAAGGTAGCAGGGACTGACTGTGACATGGTGAGTGTGTGTATAAGGTAGCAGGCACTGACTGTGACATGGTGAGTGTGTGTATAAGGTAGCAGGGACTGACTGTGACATGGTGAGTGTGTGTATAAG
The DNA here is from genome assembly GCA_020271785.1 of Procambarus virginalis. NCBI lineage: Eukaryota > Metazoa > Arthropoda > Malacostraca > Decapoda > Cambaridae > Procambarus > Procambarus virginalis. The sequence continues at coordinate 23,263 of WNGS01008991.1, forward strand.
GTAGCAGGGACTGACTGTGACATGGTGAGTGTGTGTATAAGGTAGCAGGGACTGACTGTGACATGGTGAGTGTGTGTATAAGGCAGCAGGGACTGACTGTGACATGGTGAGTGTGTGTATAAGGCAGCAGGGACTGACTGTGACATGGTGTGTGTGTGTGTATAAGGCAGCAGGGACTGACTGTGACATGGTGAGTGTGTGTATAAGGCAGCAGGGACTGACTGTGACATGGTGTGTGTATAAGGTAGCAGGGACTGACTGTGACATGGTGAGTGTGTGTATAAGGTAGCAGGGACTGACTGTGACATGGTGAGTGTGTGTATAAGGTAGCAGGGGCTGACTGTGACATGGTGAGTGTGTGTATAAGGTAGCAGGGGCTGACTGTGACATGGTGAGTGTGTGTATAAGGTAGCAGGGACTGACTGTGACATGGTGAGTGTGTGTATAAGGTAGCAGGGGCTGACTGTGACATGGTGTGTGTATAAGGTAGCAGGGACTGACTGTGACATGGTGAGTGTGTGTATAAGGTAGCAGGGACTGACTGTGACATGGTGAGTGTGTGTATAAGGTAGCAGGGGCTGACTGTGACATGGTGAGTGTGTGTATAAGGTAGCAGGGGCTGACTGTGACATGGTGAGTGTGTGTATAAGGTAGCAGGGACTGACTGTGACATGGTGAGTGTGTGTATAAGGTAGCAGGGGCTGACTGTGACATGGTGAGTGTGTGTATAAGGTAGCAGGGACTGACTGTGACATGGTGAGTGTGTGTATAAGGTAGCAGGGGCTGACTGTGACATGGTGAGTGTGTGTATAAGGTAGCAGGGACTGACTGTGACATGGTGAGTGTGTGTATAAGGTAGCAGGGGCTGACTGTGACATGGTGAGTGTGTGTATAAGGTAGCAGGGACTGACTGTGACATGGTGAGTGTGTGTATAAGGTAGCAGGGACTGACTGTGACATGGTGAGTGTGTGTATAAGGTAGCAGGGGCTGACTGTGAACAAAACATGAAAAGTGATAGAAAATGAGACTACTGTAGATGGAATCAGAAAAGTGAATATTTTACATGTTTTTAAGTAAGAATTTGTATGAATTACTTTAGACCAGGGTTGTATGAAGCAGAGGGTCTGCCTGTGGATGTAATGCTGGAGTGACAGTGCTGGCTCTACATTATGCTGTAGTATTTAGTGCACAAATGTGTTTGTATGTTTTTAACCCTTAAATGGCTCCAAATGCTATCTGCAATTACCTGGAGTGCTTGAATTGCCAAATTAGATTTTATGTCAAGTGTTGTGTGAAGAATTTTTCAAATGCACCACACTGTAGGGCTTTCAATGAGCCGAGTCATTTAAAGGTCAGAGCAAGGTACAGTATATCTCAAAACAAAAGAAAAATGCCATTTGCCACTAACCTTGTTGGTCAACTATCAAGTCATAAAGAGGTGTTCGATACTTCGTTAGTGAAGATAATGCACACCCAGATAATCTAACATGGTGTGATGGACCCAAGATGAAGACACGTTTCCTGGTAAAATGAAGACATTGCATAAATAATGTGTAATTTGCATATGATTGGTAATGTCAGTTATGTACTTTCCATACCTAGTCTCCTATTATTTCCTGTCTAGACCAGTGAACAATCAGTTTCATATTATAAGGTTAATTTATACATTGATTTATCCAGACTGTATTTGCTTGCCTCTCACAAAGACACAGACTTTCACTTACTCCAACTGCAACAGCAACAAAGGATTTCTTTCATCAACCAATCAATACCTAATCCTTTTCAGCTAATTTCTTTACTTTGGTAATTGCTTCTTCATCCATATTTCATGGCTGTATATAATTATGTTTTATCTTCCACGATGTTGGAAGATTGGAGATTGGAGGCCTGGTCGACGGCTGGGCCGCGGGGACGCTAAGCCCCGGAAGCACCTCAAGGTATGTTATTTAGTCACCAAAATATAACGTCAACGCTTCAGTCTTTTTTCCCACTATTTAATGAGCACATTGTAAATATTTCAACCCATCCTCCTAAAATAATACTACAGTACTAAGAACAACTATTCGGTCATACAAAAATGGACGGCTCCAACCAACAATGTTTACACACTGTACTACAGACATAATTTTGTCCAGAGCACGAGTAAAAAAAAAAAAAAAATCCTAGGCCTAGACAGTGTATATTAGGCCTATGATTATTTATGCCTTGGACAAGTTAGGTTACATTCTTTAGTAACTTTTCCATTTTTTAACATGCCATTTGGGTTCATTCAAAACATTTATCTTTTTGGGTCCAACAGTCCTTTTTGTTCATTCATGTACCAATGAATACTAAAATGTATACTAAATAATTAAAATAATTGCCACAGTATAAGTACTATCATTATTGGAGGATGGGCTGAAATATTTATATCACTACAGTATTACTGTATATAGGATATAGTCACTAGTGCTGTTGTTAGTCACCAGGGGGCCAGATTCACGAAGCAGCTATGCAAGTACTTATGAACGTGTACATCTTTCCTCAATCTTTGACGGCTTTGGTTACATTTATTAAACAGTTTCGCCAAAAATTGAAAAAAGATGTACAGGTTCATAAGTGCTTGCATAACTGCTTCATGAATCTGGCCCCAAGTAAAACAACATTTGTTCGCTAAAGTGTAGTTTAAGATTAAAATGAATGTAATAAATAAGGAACCCTGAAACCTAATTCCACATAAAATATATAGCAGATTCACTCTAGGAATTTCTACACACAGTTCAACAGTGCATCTGAAGGTGCTTTTGAGAAACAGATGAGCTTCTGTATGAGGAGGACAGAGAAAGAAACCAGGGGAGGGCACCTCAAGAGAAGGTAAGAATAGGTACATGACCAAAGGCTCAACCAGCCACAGTGAAATGAGAAAATTTACATGGCCTACAAAATTCAGCAGTTTTGACTGGAAAGGACAACACCTTTCAGACAAATGAAAACAGATAAATTGTCTGTCCCTGGTTCCACTAACAGGCTTCTTGTCTCCGACAATGGTTAACCAAACTTTCTCCTTAAAACTTAAATCATTTTCTAAACTATCATTCATTTATTCTTATACCAATTTGGGCTTATACCTCGCCCAACCACTTAGGCTGGACGGTAGAGTGACGGTCTCACTTCATACAGGTTGGTGTTCAATCCCCGACCGTCCAGGTGGTTGGGCACCATTTCCTTCCCCCGTCCCATCCCAAATCCTTATCCTGACCCCTTGCAAGTGCTATATAGTCAGAATGACTAGGTGCTTTCCTCTGATAATTCCCTCCCTTCCCTGATTCTTATACCATTATATATGCATAAGTATTTACTGGGAAAATGAAACAAAAATTCCGAACGTTTTCATGTTTCCACGCGATAATGTGTTGAAACACGAAAACGTTTGGAATTGGTTTAATTTTCCTAGTGGATACTTACGCATAACCAAATCATGTGTTTTTTTGTGATTTTTCTTGCAGCATTATATATGTATATATCTATGATTCTTTAATATAATCACTCATTAACATGTAATTTCACACCTAATAGCCTTTGCTTACTTTGTGCCCCCATATATCTAGCTATCAAAGTAGGGATGTATATTCAATTTATTTGTGTTTACCTGTTGACTTCTTTAACCAATTATTTTCTCAATATTAAAATGACTTCATTGTGAATCAATTCAATTTGATTAACAAACTAGTGTAAATTCCTAATAACCTTTTTTCTGGGGGGAGCCCCGTCGGCTCCCCGGAGCTATCCCAGGCTGATATGCTAATTTCAGACTTTGGCATCAGTCATGTGTATGGAGTTCTTAGGCCTACCGGAGACCACGGCCAGAACCGGGCCCCCTCAGAGAGGCACGGGGAGCAATGGCCTATAGAAGCCCCCGTGTGGTTGGAAGCATTCTATGTCTGCCATCGACCGGGACAGGCACCCAGAAAGGTAAGCGCCCCAAAACAAACCCTATTCTGGTTAAAATTGCTACCAAAATCCGAACTAGTGGATAGAACTCCCAAACAGAAAAACAAGCAAACTAGTGTGACGTCACACGTCACCGCGCCGCTGTCTGCGCAGCTCCCCCCTCCCCGGGAGGGGGAAGGTGGAGCCCCAGACCTCCCACGCCGGCTATCCACCCATCAGTTCTTCGGCTGATGCTATAGGCACCGGTTATGTGCTCCGGCTCCAGTGGTTGTTTCAGCACTGCACCTAGAGTGTGGTGTCTGTACTCGCCTGGTAGGGCTTCTGGCTGTGCTTGCAAGGTTTATGCGCTCTGGCTTTTGGGTCCCGCCTATCTGGTAGAACTTGCGGGATAGTACCAGTGGAGTGCAGTGGTGCCATAGGCACACTCGGGGAACACTGTATATCCATCAGAGGTCTGCAGTTGTTACACGACCTCCTTGCGAGCATACGCCTTCTCGCTGTACCTTATCTTGAGGTTAACTTGAGTGCTTCCGGGGCTTAGCGTCCCGCGGCCCGGTCATCGACCAGGCCTCCTGGACTGGTCATGCTGGCTGTTGGACATGGCTGCTTGCTGCCCGACGTATGAGTCACAGCCTGGTTGATCGGGTATCCTTGGAGGTGCTGATCCGGTTCTCTCTTGCACCAACCGTCACCGCATCTTTATTACGTCAATATTGACTTCTTCGTTCCGTGCATAGGTGCCATACTAACATAATGGTTTCCCTTAAAAAACTTCGTGGAAAACACCGACCTTACCTGACCTACTTAGTAGGTTACAATAAGCATCTTATGGTTTCGTAATTACAATTGTTACTTAACCTATTATCGGTATGCCACTGACTCTGTGAGGGGATTGCAAGTTATGCCCCTATGGTACGGTCTGTGGACTTTCGGGGCACACTAGCTTGCCTTCGACTTAGTTATGGCCCATCCTGGTTGTGGGGAGTCTGTGGGCCTGCAGGCCGCCCCATGCGTCTTCCTGGTGGGCCTCCCTTTGGCCGGTCTAGCCTGGCCTCGGCCGGGCTTGGGGTGTACATGAGCTCCCGGTTCCCCATCCAGCCGGTTTGGAGCGGGGTTTCTCCCGCCGTCGGTCGCCTGGTAGGCGGGTTCCTGGGCCTGCTGGGTTCTGTCGTGTCTCAGTGGGCCCTGTCTGGGGTCTATCTGCTCCGTTCTCTGCCTTTGCCGGAGCGAGTTGCTCTTTACCTGTGGCATGTTGCGGTGGTGTATACTCCCCTAGTTGTGCTTGCGGGGGTTGAGCTCTGGCTCTTTGGTCCCGCCTCTCAAACGTCAATCTTATAACAGGTGTACGGTTTCCTGAGCCTATTGGGCTCTTATCGTATCTACACTTGAAACTGTGTTTGGAGTCAGCCTCCACCACATCGCTTCCTAATGCATTCCATTTGTCAACCACTCTGACACTAAAGTTCTTTCTACTGTCTCTGTGGCTCATTTGGGCATTCGGTTTCCACCTGCGTCCCCTAGGGCGTGTGCCCCTTGTGTTAAACAGCCTGTCTTTATCCACCAGGTTGTATGTTGCTACTACTGCGCGTGTGCATTAGTACCGTGTTTCGCAGTGGCGTGTCCTTACTCCTGGGTTTTTTATGCTTCTGCTCTTTCGTCCTGCCTCACCCCAGTCGTTTTCCTGGCATCTCCTTTGGTCAGTTTTGCCTGCACTTGCTGCTATGTTGGGGGACGTGGTCGGTTTCCACCACTTCATTGTTTGTGTGTTCCCTTGTTTTCCTCCTCTGCCACAGGGGTGTTCTGCGTGTGTTCCTTGGCTTCTTGGGCTTTTTTCGGCCTGTGTCCTGTGGTGTGCTTCTTTGTCTCGGTCTGTTGCTGTTGCTCGTACCTCTTGGTTCGGGTAGGGTTCTGGCGGCAACCCTTCCGCCTTCTTTGGTTTCCTTGCTTGCCCTGCCACTTGGTTTTTGGGGTCTTGCGATGTCTCGCGTCGGACCCGTCATTTGTTCTCCTGGCGGGTTTGCTTGCTTTGGGATTTGTCTGTTCGGCAGACGTTCCATCTCCTTGTACCACCTGAGTTCGGTGGTCGCGCCCGAGATCTTCTTGCGGCTCCGCCTTTTCCTGGGCTCGGAGGGGCCTTGTCGGGGCTGCTTCCGTCTGCCTCGTGGTCTCGCCTCCGGCTGGTGGTCGGTGTCCCACCTGCGTGTTTCTCTTGGCGGCAGTATGGGGTGTTTTGGCGGTCCTTCCTTTTCCTGTACCTTCTTAGGTGGTTCCTCTTGTTAGCGTCGGCCTGGTTTTTTGGTGGGGGTTGGGGGCCGTCGTCGTGCCACATACTGTCGCCTCTCTCTTTTTGTGTGCGCGCTGGCGGAGTCGCTTTGGCTTGCTTTCGGTCTTGCTTCTACACCGCTTAGTAAGCTGTCTTGTGCTTCGTTTCCCCTCCGGCCTGTTCGTGCGCCGCTTGCACCATCCTGGTTTCTGGTCAGCGTGCTCTGTCTTCTCCTCGGTTGGTAGTGCCTCTTCGGTTCCGGTTTGTTTTTCGTCGGCTCTTTTCCTTTTGGGCATTTGCCTCTGGGGTCGGGTCGCTGTGTTTTCCTGCTCCTTTGGTTTTAGCGTTTGGTTGTTTGGGTGGTGTCCGCCTCCCGGTTCCGTCCCTTTGATCTTCCTCTGTGGGTAGTTAGCTCCGGGGAGCCGACGGGGCTCCCCCCAGAAAACCAGCGTTGAATGTAATGAACGCCATTTTCTGGGTGAGTCCCGGAGGCTCCCCGGCAACCCTCCCTCCCTCCGGTCGGCGGTTTTTCGCGTGTCTTGACATCCAGCCTCAGAACTGATGGGTGGATAGCCGGCGTGGGAGGTCTGGGGCTCCACCTTCCCCCTCCCGGGGAGGGGGGAGCTGCGCAGACAGCGGCGCGGTGACGTGTGACGTCACACTAGTTTGCTTGTTTTTCTGTTTGGGAGTTCTATCCACTAGTTCGGATTTTGGTAGCAATTTTAACCAGAATAGGGGTTTGTTTTGGGGCGCTTACCTTTCTGGGTGCCTGTCCCGGTCGATGGCAGACATAGAATGCTTCCAACCACACGGGGGCTTCTATAGGCCATTGCTCCCCGTGCCTCTCTGAGGGGGCCCGGTTCTGGCCGTGGTCTCCGGTAGGCCTAAGAACTCCATACACATGACTGATGCCAAAGTCTGAAATTAGCATATCAGCCTGGGATAGCTCCGGGGAGCCTCCGGGACTCACCCAGAAAATGGCGTTTCATTACATTCAACGCTGGTTTTTTTCATTTTT
>WNGS01008992.1:5000-18285 GCA_020271785.1 Procambarus virginalis
CAACGAAAAAATCCAACATGTTACCACAAGAAATTAGGCACAAGTGTCTCGAGGAAATTTATAAAGAAGCCGGAGATGAACTAGATCAAATCTACAATGACGGGTCATCTAATCCTGTCAATGGCAGGGCTGGTGCAGCATACACGGTAATCAAAGATAATGCTTTCCAACACAGAAATGAAGAAAAAGCGCGTATTGAGAACTATGCCTCTTCAACGCAAGCAGAGCTAACTGCCATTGTTATGGCGTTAAGGTTTCTTGAACGGAACACTAATGGTGCAGTGATTTGCACTGATTCAAAAGCAGCACTGCAAAGCCTAAGTGAAAATCGGGCAGAAAATCTTGCAATAGTCGCTGAAATTAAGAGATCTGTGAGAGTACTTGTCAATTAGGGAAGAGTCATCAAGTTTCTGTGGATCCCCTCCCATGTTGGAATATGTGGGAATGAACGAGCAGATGTGCTGGCTGCTGAAGGCGCTGAAGACCATATTGAATACTTCATACTCAAGATTCTACTACAAATTAGAGGTATTGTCAGGCAACATCACCGTGACAAGGTAACTGAGGAAAGAAGGATAGAAGCACAAACCAGTGAATCTGTACGATGGTACAACATGGTTGACGCTGGCAGTCCCAGTCGTTATGGACGAATAGGAGGAGGACGAGGGAGAGAATCAGTAATAGCGAGAATCTGTCTTGGATACAAATATCAATGGAGATATGGGAGATACGGAATGGAAACGACTGTTGATCAGAGAAGTTGCAGAATTTGTGATGAGTGACGGACACCGCCTTGACCACTAACTACGTGAATGTGAATACTTGAGAGGCATTAGAAATATGTGTAGAATAATAAACCCAACATTGTTTGAGTTAGGGAAAACAATATTTGTCAAATATTGATACTCTTCTTAAAAGATTCCCCCATTTTGCACCCGCAAGATAACGTAAGCTTTTAAGGGTTGACAGTTGTTAATTTTCTTGTTTGAGGAGCTGTTCACTTGAGACAGTTAAGCAAGTCCCAGCTGTGTCTGGGTACAAGTGACAGGATGAACAACCCAGCGGGTTTTCTTCCTTTTGGGGAGTGTTGTACATGCTGCTATGGCGGTATGTCCACTCACAAGATGAGTGGCGCTGCCCAATAAACTCGCCCCTCATGGCAAAATTAAAAAAAAAAATACTATATCTGTGACTGCCCTGTTACCAGTGACTTCATACCAAATGGTATGAGGTACTTTGAGCTCTGTAATTACTTCATACACTCAGGAATATTGGAAGATATTCTTGTGCTGCACCCAGATTTTGCCAGTGGAGGCTAATAGATCAGCCTTAAGTATTTTGTTCTCTCCTGATTCCATGTATGACTGGCCATCCTGTGAGGTGAGGATGTTGGATGAGCTTGTAGCTGGTTTTTTATCTACCCTGTGTGGTCCTTCATACAGAATAGGGAAGCAGCACATTGCTGTGTATACCTAAGCATGTTAAAAAAATACATTGTTTGAGAGGAGTCTTGTAGAAACTGGTAAGAGTAATTATAATATAATGTTTCCATGATTCAGTGCTTACCTCTTGTGAAAATCATGAAGTGTTGTTTAGTTAGATTTTATTTGTTTTTTGTATTGAGGCTGGTATTTTCTACCTTGATTCCATATATGCCTAACCATCCTGTGAGATGGGAGTATTAGATAAACTTATAGCTAGTTTTTTTTATCTACACTGTGTAATATTCCATATAGAATAGGGTGGCAGCACATTGCTGTGTATACCTAAGCTTCTTAATAACAAAAATAAGTAATAAAGATTTTTGTAAGTGAAGCAGCTGCGTGCGTGGCGGGAACAGGGACCCACCAGACTGTGGGCAAAGCTTATATAAACACTGGCGTTGCGCGCGCAGGTTGGGCGGTTAGACGCATCTCCACAGACCTACGTTTTCTTCCATCAGAAAACCCCCCGCTTTGGAAAGCAGTGTTCTTTAACCTTGGATCATTAAGATCTCATGTCGATATGTAATAGTCATATTTCTTTTGAACTGCTAATCCATGCTAACCATTTTTGAATCATTCATTAAATTGCGCATTATGTCTCAATTTGTCACTTCCTTGGATATACTGTACAGTACAAAAAGATAGGATAAAAATAAACGATATATTTCTTTCATTATATTTTTTATTTAAATAACTGCATCTTCTTCCAGCTGACAGGATTTGTTTTACCATACAGGTGCATTATTTGTTAAAAAGAATTTGGTTTACTGTTACACACAATGGTGCTACATAGCCTTCCCAGCTTGGTGCCTTCTTTTAATACTTACTTACTGATTAATAAATAAAAATAATAAATAAATTTTATTCAGGAAAAGTACATACATAGTTGATTTTACAAACATAAAGTTGGATTTATAGACAGAGCTATTACATACAATACCTAAAGCCACTAATACTCATAGCATTTCGGGCAAGGTGTGGGGGAAAAAACACTTAATCCTGATTACTATTAAGTTTTAGTCTAAGTATAAATTGTGTTGAAAGAAGGAATAAAAAATAAAAAAGGGGGTAACATAGCAGAAATCTAGAATTGTACACGTTGGTGAACAAACAGCATTGTTTTAAAAAATAGCAAGTCTTGGGTTGACATTTAGGGGGTAAAGTAGGTTACATGGAGATAATTAGATAGTACTTGGTTTTACTCTTAAACTGGTTGAGAGAGGTACAGCCTTTGACATGTTTCAGGAGGTCATTCCACATTCTGGGTCCCTTGATTTGTAGAGCACTTCTAGTTTGGTTACACACAGCCAAATTGTGTAACAGGAAGAGGTCTTGGACACAAATTTGTTCCATGCTAAATGTAGAAGAATCAGCCGAGTATTCCTCAAATAAAATAAGCTGCCTCAGCTTATAAGGTAAATAAAATAATCATTCCTCAAATAAGTAGCTGCCTCGCCTCACTGCCTTACTGCTACATAGCCTTCCCGGCATGGTGCCTTCTTTTGATAATTACTTGTTCCACACCCAAGTTGTGTAACAGGAAGAGGTCTTGAACCCCTATATATTTCCTTCTCTCTTTTTTTTAATAGTCCATATAGTCATAATTATAGCTTTAAGTATTCAATGAATAAAGTTTTTGACGGTTTTACCCTTCTCCTTACCTAACATCATTTGTGCAGCATATTTTTATTTTATGTCTCACCCAGATTTAATTTCAAAATAAAACCAAACTAAATAAATTAGAAATGGGTATGTATAGCTAAGGTGAACACCCTTACTACTAGGTGAACAGGGGCATTTGGTGATAGTAAATAATCCCATCAGGCAGGGCTCATCACCTTTCATATTTCATGTTCACCAGTGTTTATTTACTTAATAACTACTGGCATAATATCTTGCTATTATAAAACTATTTCTAATATCATAAATAAATATTTACAGTTTCAAGTTTCAAGCAGAGAATGCATATACCGTATAACTAACACGAAGGACTCCTCTTCATAAGATTCACCAGCTATAATCTTTTGTTTATGTTCCAAAATCTTAAAATCAATCCTCCGTGTTGTGTAGTAGAGAAAAATTGAGTTATATCCAGTTTACGTAAAGCTACGAGTGGTCGACAGCACACTTGGATGACTGAGCAAACTTACGAAGGTTTTTCTTCTTAGTGTGGCTATCTGAATACCGACGTAGCCACTACGAAGGCGCTAAGAAAAACATTCGTAGCTAAGAAGAAAAACATTCATAAGTACCTTCGTGAATCTGGCCCCCAGGTGTATTCAACACCGAGTTGCCTATTAATTACTAAACTATAAATGTGATGAGGACCCTAGGAGTCCCTTAAAGTGTTTCAAGCATGGAGGAGATTCCAACGACCAACGTGGATCAAGAGGCTAATCTGAGAACAGACCCTCAAGGACTCTTAACTAGACCTTGCTCCCAGGCCCTGTACGGTTGCTCTCGTATTTTCTCTACTGGATTCCGACAGCTTCGTGAACGTCTGCCACGTGTACATTGGTGATGTACGCATTGCAGTTGGGAAAGCAAAAAAGAAAACCCCACACCCATCCTGTTCCCATCTGCTTCTTCCAACTTGGTGATAAAAGAGTTACAATGATCCACTTCACTATTAGATTTGTTAACCTCTAATTTTGTCTCCTGACTTACATTATTGGAAGTTTATGATATTTGAGACTTTTATTTTGATTGGGTCACGGCACATGCTGGGTACATTACCTTGTCCTCAGAATCTGTAAGTGCCCTAGTCACCTCTGGCTTAGTTAGCATTATTGGGTGGTCATCTCTTTTAACTCCATTACCAGCAAGGTAATTTCCCACAATTAGATCAATGCCAGCAATTGGTAATTTAGGACTAACACCTACTAAGCTTTTACCTTTAATAAAATCACACTCAAGGTTTACTTCCCTCAACGGTACAATCTGGAAATCTCGTGTTTCCCTGTATAATTACTACTTCCCCAGTCTCTGTAAACTGTACATTTTGTGAAACATTCTCTAATAGGAAAGATTGGGATGCTCCTGAATCCCTCAAAAATTTAACATCATACTACAAACCATTTGCACACTGTAATTTCCCATTTGATATAAACTCTCCAAAATTATTTATAGCAAGTGCTTTATTCCCCATTATTTTTGCTACACATTTGGTTTTCCTCCCCCTCATACACTGAGTGCCATAAGCCTATTTTATGGGTGAAGAAACCAACAACTCTTTACAAGATGACCCTTTCTATGGTAGTAGGAACACTGTTTCAAATCTGGGTGAGGTTCATTACTGGTGTGACCCTCTTTGGGTTTCACATTACTGCCTTTACCACCTGGCACCTTTGAAAAAGTGTTTCTTTGACCCCTTTATGGTAGTAGGAACACTGTTTCAACTCTGGGTGAGGTTTATTACTGGTGTGACCCTCTTTGGGTTTCACATTACTGCCTTTACCACCTGGCACCTTGAAAAAGTGTTTCTTTGATCTGCTGTTGGATACATGTGGGGCCCAAATCTGACAGAGGGTTTAGTGTTTGACCAGATCTTTGTCTATTTGACTGAGTTTTATTTTTAAAAGTTACTTTATGAATCAATTCATATTCAACTGTTAATTTAGCCAACTCATAAATATCTCTGGGTAATTTCTCTGCCAAATATAAAGCCAAATTAGACAGTATGCAAGATAAAAATTCTTCTACTAAGAGTAAATTTTTAAGAGAGTCCATATCCCTAATTTTTTGAGCATCTAACATTTATATCTCTTGTGCAAATTTTACCAAAGTTTGACCTTAGATTCGTCTTAGTTGTCTAAACTTTTGACTATAAGCCTCAGGAACAAGTTGATAAGCAGTAAGGATGGCTGCCTTTACCTTGTCAAAATCAAAACTGTCATTCAAAGGCATAGTTGCAAATATCCTCTAAGCCTTTCCCACCAACTGACCCTGCCGAAGAGATACCTATTGTGTTTCAGGTCATTCCATACTCTGTGCCAACTTTTCAAAATGAGTGAAGAACTGGTCTGGGTCTGTCACAGAATAGAGGAAACTTGACATTTTTGTTAACTGTTACATTATTGACACCATCGTCGGAGTGTAGGGTGGCAATTTCAGCGCCATCTATGGGTCTGCACTCCAACTCCCCTGGTATTGGACGCCATGTGGACAACGCCATCTGTTGGTGGTGGCATGGCAACAATAAATGGCTCTGGTTTCCTGCCTTAGTCAGAATGTGAGGTTGATGACGATGACCTCTGGTGGGTGGAGTGTCAAGATCAGCACCATCTAGGTTGTGGCTACAAGGCATAATGTCAAGTGCCCGGTGAACGAGTGTTACCCCATGGTTACCCCAGTGTACTTTCCATCTAATTAATGGCTTTTATGTCCACAGAGGTGATATATTGTGGCAACTGTGGTGAGGAAGGCCTTCCTCGCCACAGTTGCCACGTAAAACTGATGTAATTGATGAACGTAACTGGCATCCCCAGCGGGATGCCAATTACGTTTGATAGGATTGGTTAACCCTTAAACTGCGCATGGCATATATATACGCCATGAGTAACATGTCCCACGGTGCGGTGTATATATACACCATAGGGTGCCAGGCACGATTCAAATGGCCCACGGCTACACTGGGTTCACACTAGCTTCCTCAGGGCTCTTGTAATCAGACGCCATTTAAAAAAAAATCGTGGGCAATATTCTCCGGTGTGAGAGCCACAGTACTGTTGGAGCAACTAGGGCTGGCGCACGCAGCATGAGTGAACAGCATTGCTGTTCAACTTGTGACCACAGCATCGCCGAAAAATGTAAAACTAAATATATAACTGCTGTTATTTAGCGATGACAATATTACAGATGACCCTTGACTGTGATAAAAATGACCAGGATTGTTGTAATAATTAGTGCTGTGGGAGGAATGATGCTGAGGGACAGAGGGAGATAGCATTGTTTACTGTGTGGCCACCTGTTATTGTCTGCAATTCACCATACCAGCTCAGTGGTTCTCTATGGTGAACACAAATGTAGATACTTATATATAATGTGTGTATTAGTGTAATAACAGCAAAATAATTATGTTGGGAGGAGCCATTTGGGTGTAACAAAGTAGGTTTGTTGTAGGGAATTATTCAGTATGGTTTCTCATAGACATGGGGTTTTGAAAGTTTGGAGTTAGACGGTACTCGACCTGACTCAAGTAGAAAAAGGTCATCTCTCTAGGGATTAGCGGTTAAGATTACAAAATGGCCGGCGCCTTTGTCTTAAAGCAACGTCTAATGAATTATTTTACAGAATTCAGTAATTTAGAGAAATTCAAGTCTTCATTCAAATTGTATTCAATAATACACCTGTTCAAGGATCAAGAGTATTCTCAATTGTCGGAATAATGAGTAAGTCACCGTCAGTGACGTCACTAGCAGAGGACTAGCTTCTGACCCGGATAAATTTTGGTGATAAATTTTAATGGTCTGGTCTAATGGTCAAGGGTCACCAAAGCCTTCCATATTTAGTAATTTTCAAAGTTCAAATAGCCATGTTGTAATCAGAAATAGCCTTTCCCTAAGATGCCTGTACGATTACCATCAGTATATAAGAGTTCAACCATCTGGGGTTGTTCAGTACAACAGAGATTAGTTGTTCAATTTGAACCCTGCTTAGTAATCTTGGTAAACCTGACGTAGGAATACCCTCTAGCTCTGACTAGCTGTGAGGAAGGCTAGAGGTAGGATCAGTGTGGTCCCGGTCAACAATTGGAGAGGTCATCCAACCTCACCTCTCCCAAGTAGATCAGTATAACTTCAGCTGGTCGTATTGGCAAGGTATAGTTGCTACGTTTTTGTATAGGGAAATAGTTCATTTCATGCCTCGATAGGGAGTGTTAAGGTATAGGGAGTGATATTTCATTTAGCTGTTGGTTTAGACTTCGCATTAATAAATAATTAGCTTGTTTTCTGTATTTTATTATTTCCAGTTGAATGTGTCCATGTCCATGTCACGTGGTCTCCACGAGTCTGAGATTTAGTTGGGCCGCAAGCCTAACAAGGTTTAAGAGTTCATTTATCCCTTTGTTTGCTATAATTCCCACACTTAACGTAGATTCTTCCCCCCTTTTCCAAGTAATTTGGGGATCAAGCCCGAAGGTTTTAAGGATCGATTAATTGGTCCAGACCCCAATTAATTGACGCTTCTGGCTAATGGTCTGGTGGTGGGGGCGTGTAGGGATCCCTTGAGCTTGCTAGAAAACTAGTACGACGTCACGTGGCTATAGAATCTTAGCCGATCAAACGGCTAAGACCATGTGGTGTGGGACTCGGCTATCGAGTATGCTCTGGGGTCCTTTGGAATTTAAGTTTCAGTAAGCATATTCCCGGACAGGGTAAAGGACAGAGTAGAGCCAATACTCCTCCCGTGTTACATGGGTGACGAAGGTGACGTCGTCTGCATGATTTGTCTGGCTGTGTAGAGGGTGGCCACCATGCTCTTTGGGCACTCTACAAGCTTAGGTGTACAGTTACGGTGCATACAACATGTAGATACTTATATATAATATGTGTATATAGTGTAATAACACTGCAAACAGTATTCTTGGGGAAGAAAGTTCAGTGCCTGTGGCCTTGAACGAGTGAACGAGCCGCCAGCTGACTGTGTGTAGCGACGACTCTTAGTGCCTGAACTAACTATATCAGCTTAGTTGTATAGTTGTGGTGAACAAAACATATACATACTTATATAAACGTCTTTATATAGTGTAATAACACTGCAAACAGTATTGTTGGGAGAGAAATTTTAGTCCGTGTGTGAACTTGAATGAGTGCGGGAGGCAACCGCCAGCTGACTATATGTAGCGACGTCTCTTAGTGCCTGAACTAACTATATCAGCTTAGTTGTACAGTTGTGGTGAACAAAACATATACATACTTATATATAACGTCTGTATATAGTGTATAACACCACAAACGGTATTGTTGGGGGAGAGTTTAGTGCGTGTGACCTTGTGCGAGGGAGCCGAGCGGACAGCATGCTGGACTTGTGACCCTGTGGTCCTGGGTTCGATCCCAGGCGCCGGCGAGAAACAATGGGCAGAGTTTCTTTTACCCTATGCCCCTGTTCCCTAGCAGTAAATAGGTACTAGGTGTTAGTCAGCTGTCACGGGCTGCTTCCTGGGGGTGGAGGCCTGGTCGAGGACCGGGCCGCGGGGATACTAAAAAGCCCCGAAATCATCTCAAGATAACCTCAAGATAACTTGAATGAGTGAGGGAGCCGCCAGCTGACTGTGTGTAGCGACGACTCTTAGTGCCTGAACTAACTATATCAGCTTAGTTGTACAGTTGTGGTGAACAAAACAAAAAAGTGAGGCGCAGAGTAAAAAGGAAAGTGTTATGGCTTCCACTGAAAAGGAAGACCAAGGAAGTGATGGTAAGGGTGACATGAGTGAACTTAATATAAGTCTATTAACTGTGAAAATGCATGAGTTAGAAATTCATCGTGAAATAGAATGGAAAAAACTAGAACTAGAGAGAGAAGAAAAAGAGCGGGAAAGACAAGAGAGAGAAGAGCGAGAGAGAGAGAGAAGAAAGAAGAGAAAGGGAAGCAAGGCAACACGAATTGGCAGTGCTAAGATTAAGGGGTAGTAGTGAAACAAGTGGTTTTGACCCAGTGAGGCATATTAAAATGGTTCCTAAGTTCAATGAAAAGGAAGTCTCAAAGTTCTTTGCTGCATTCGAGAAGGTGGCTGCATCATTAGATTGGCCGAGAGAGAATTGGGCCATTATGATCAATCCGTTTTGACTGGAAAGGCTCAAATCACATACTCCACATTGTCTGTGGATGACTCTAGTGATTACAACGCAGTAAAGATGGTGCTGATGGCTTACCAGTTGGTGCCTGAAACATGCAGGCAAAAGTTTCGTAACCTGAAGACTTCAGAGCACACCCTTACGGAGTTTGCGAGTATTAAGGAACGGCTGTTTCACGAATGGTGCGCATCTCGAAAGGTAGAGACCAGTGAGCAATCCGCCCAACTAATTTTATTGGAGGACTTCAAAGAGTGTCTGTCTGGTGATGTGAAGACATACTTGGAGGAGCAGCAAGTAGAGACCTAAAGTGCGGCAGCCATTGTGGTTGAGGAATACATTCTAACACATCGGCCTTCTACCAGGTGTGTTCCGAAAACCTATTTGAAACTGTTTGACAAGCATAAACCAGATGAGGAAAAAACCGTCCCACATAGTGCTTTGAAGACGCCACCAGGTAATCCACGGCAGACTAGTCCTAGCAGTCCAAAACGACTTAGTCCTAGGAGGAACATAGTGTGTTGGACCTGCGGGCAGAAAAGACACATTGCTGCTAAGTGTCGAGGCAGGCCAGGTAACAACCCGCATAGGAAGGTTATGCTGGTGAATTGGGACGTTTACACCAGTAAACGTCCAGTCTCTCGGTATGAATAGGGAGAATCCAGGATAGTTTTCCCCTTACACTTCGAGTGATCAGACAGGCAGGTCTGTAGTGGTTCTCAGACAGTGGAGCAGCCCAATCTCTGATCGTGAGAAACTCTTTACCCGAGGAAGTGTGTATTGATGGGAAACAAAGGGGTATTTTAGACGGGTTCCCCTCGACGCGGTTCCTTGCCCCCTTAGTGGAGTTACACTTGGAATCACAGTATTTTAGTGGCAAGTGTACATAGGCAGTAGTGGATCATCTACCTTTAGAAGGGGTAGAAGTCATACTGGCCAACAACTTGGCAGTGGGTTTAGACAGTAACCATCCCATGGGTGGGAACGATCCGGTTAGAGAATTGGTATGACCTGTAGTAGCAGAAATTGTCAGATCCCAGGTAGAGATGCCTTTAGAATTAAAAGATTTGTTTAACCTTACTTCTACCACACAGGTTATTGAGAACACTCCAGCAATCCTCCTAACTCTACTCGTGAACCGAAGCACTGGGCTAGAGCGACAAGGATAACTGAGCCAGAGATGGAACCTCAAGTACAAGCACTC
Source organism: Procambarus virginalis (assembly GCA_020271785.1). NCBI lineage: Eukaryota > Metazoa > Arthropoda > Malacostraca > Decapoda > Cambaridae > Procambarus > Procambarus virginalis. Next base: position 15,482 of record WNGS01008992.1, read on the forward strand.
ACGGATATCCTGGAGTCTGGTGCGATGGCAAGTAATCCATACTTGTGGAGAGATAAGGTGCGGTGTCCACGGAACCGACCAAGGACTCCCCAGACGTCAGAGGTATGTGCACAGGTTCTCGTACCCTTCATGTTCCTACCCAGGCTGATGGAAACAGCCCGTTATGAACATTGCAGGCTTGTGAAAGTTGTTCCACGTTTAACAAGGTGCTTCCTTTGTGTATTTTGTATTTTCCTCATGTTTGCTATACGAGAAGAGACCAAGGATCAGAGGACGGACCAGCAGATGATAGCTCCTGGAAGCATGGTGAAGCGATATCAGGGACAGGACACCCACCCGATGACAGTGGATAGAGGAAGAGACCAAAAGGTGATTGAGGTTGTTGATAATACAAGAAATGTTTTAATGAGTGACCGTTTTCGACAGGTTGACATCCCTTGTGTAACTGGTGGGCCTAGAACCAACATTATGCGGAACGTTGGTCGACCTGAAGTTAGAAGAGTGAACGCTCTCCTCATTAGTGTACAGACAGTCACTGCGGGAATATGTGGAAGCCTAGTCATCGGTCAAGACATTAGTACGTATTTCCAGGCTGTACCTGTTAACCATAAATTTCTTGTATTCCAGATTCCTGTCTCCCTGAGGGACCGCCAGATTGGAACAAGAAACACCGGCATACAGCCACCAGCGGTACCGCGGTTTGGGAAGATGTTGTCAGTTCCCCCCAGTTTCTCAGTCCTCTGCAGAACCTCGGTGCTTATATTATCCAAGACGCATAAGGTGACGTTGCTCCTGACAGGCACGTCAATCAGATCATTGTCCATGGTCTTCCATGTTCAAGGTCTCTCTATTAATGCTGTTGCTAAAGCAGGACTTTCCCTTAACATTGTTCATCAATCTGCATATGTCTGATTGGTTGTATTCAAACATACTAATTTGGTTTATTTTCTTTTTAGAAACCAAACCGAATTATTTTTGGTGGGGAGGTGTTACAATATCAACACCATAGTTGGAGTGTAGGGTGGCAATTTCAGTGCCATCTATGGGTCAACAGTCCAACTCCTCTGATAATGGATGCTATGTGGACAACGCCATCTGTTGGTGGTGGCGTGGCAGCAATAAATGGCTCTGGTTTCCTGCTTCAGTCAGAATGTGAGGTTGATGACGATGACCTCTGGTGGGTGGTGTATCAAGATCAGCACTTCATCACAATTAAACAATTCATTTTACCATCCAGTATTTACCCAAATCTGTCGAAAATCTAAAGTTATCCAATATATATCCACCGATCGTTTTGTGTTGATATATTTATTACCCAAATAATATCCCAATTGTTATACATATTTAAAATCTCTCTCTCTCTCTCTTTGCCTTACAAACCCAGAGGATACATTAAAGGAAATAAAACATGGTGCCCTTTGGGACAAAGTGGCACCAGAGGCATTTCAATACTAGTAAGAAATCATATCAATGCCATGGTAATCACAGACCTGCCTAACTGTGACGAGAATGTCGAAATTATGGGGGTTAATCTCACTATGAGGAACTTAATGCTGTCCATCTTCAATGTATACAGGAGCCATAGAGAACACGACATGGATCTCTCTGTAATCTTTGAAATAGCAGTCACTACACCTACTATCATCTCTAGCGACTTCAACGCTCATAGTGAATTACTACTTGATTCACCAAGAACTGACACCAACGGAAGACATATTGAACACCTTTTGGATGAAGTGCTTGAAATCAGTCTGCTTAACTCGATGGAACCAACCCACATTGGTGAGGAGAAGCTGGATCTTACGTTTGTCTCTACCAGTATTTATGAGTTGTGTTATTGGTCAGTTGATCATGTTCTGACTAGTGACCACTTTGCTACAAAAACAGTTATTAATATAGCACTACCTCCCAGACCTCCAGCTCCCGAGCCCGGATGGGACTTTATCAAAGCAGATTAGACGAAGTTTCAGAAATCTCTCGAAACTTGGCACCAAAACTGCACTCCTGACAACACCGAAGAAATGGAAAAAGATTTAGTAAATGCAATACATACAGCAGCAAATCACGCCATCCCCAAGAGGAAAACAATTATCCAACAACATAAGGACTATTGGTATTACTGTGAGAGGATCAAAAAGCTACATAACAGACTAAATTGTGCACGAAAGAATTTCAGAAGAGATAGAACGAAGCTAATCTAGGACTTCTTAGAGCTGTCCGAGATCATGTGCACGAAGAAACAGCAAAAATCAGAGAAGAAAAATGGCTCGAGTGGTGTGCCAAGCTAAATCAGCATACATCCTTGGGCGACATCTGGAAGCAGATCAACAAGGCCAAAGGAAAATTGCCTCCTGCTCCGCCGCATCATGTTCATCCAGAGCAAGAAGCAGAAAGGCTAGCAAATCTATTTGCTTCAAGAGCCAGTTCCACTCAACTTCCTCAAGCAACTCTGACTCACCAACAAAGACTTCAAGCAGCAAGATGGAAAAAAATAGATGATGCTTTAGTCTTACCTGACGAACTAGACCAACCTTTCAATCTGAAAGAACTCAGAAGCGCTACAAAGAAAAGAAAATTCAGCTCTAGGCGAGGACAAAATCACTTACAACATGCTGCCAAGCTAGGAGAAAAGGGTGAAGAAGACTTCTTGAATCTCATCAACAGAGTATAGGTGACAAGAACTCGACCACTTCTGGAATGTGCAATTATAGTTCCATTCCAAACCCAAGACCCAGAAATTCAAGACCCATCTCATTAACAAGCTGTCTGGCCAAAACTGCAGAAAGAATGGCTAATAATCGAAT
>WNGS01008992.1:32060-55836 GCA_020271785.1 Procambarus virginalis
TATTCCTGCGTTTGTTCGCCCTGGCTGCTTCCCATAACCCTGTTTCGGCCTCCTGCCATTTTGCCCCTTGTCAAGAGAGGTAGCAAGGGAGAGAGAGAGTGTGTGTGTGTGTGTGTGTGTGTGGTGTGTGTGTGTGTGTGTAATTACCTAAGTGTAGTTACAGGATGAGAGCTACACTTGTGGTGTCCCGTCTTCCTAGCACTCTTTGTCATATAACGCTCTGAAGCTACTAACGGTCTTGGCCTCACCACCTTCTCACCTAACTTGTTCTAAACGTCTTCTAAAGTTCTTATATTTCTTCAGCATCTGTGGTTAGCGAGTTTAAATCTGTGACCACTTGTTCTTTAAGTTTCCAGGTCTCAGGAAATTTTCCCTATCGATTTTATCAATTCCTGTTACTATTTTGTACGTAGTGATCATATCACCTCTTTTTCTTCCGTCTTCTAGTTTTGGCATATTTAATGCCTCTAACCTCTCTCATAGCTCTTGCCCTTCAGTTCTGGAAGCCACTTTGTAGCATGTCTTTGCACCTTTTCCAGTTTGTTGATGTGATTCTTAAGATATGGGCACCACACAAACCGCTGCATATTCTAGCTTTGGCCTAACAAAAGTCTGGAACAATTTCTTTAGTATAACACCATCCATGTATTTAAAAGCAATTCTAAAGTTAGAAAGCGTGGCATAGGTTCCTCGCACAATGTTCTTAATTGGTCCTCAGGTGATAGTTTTCTATCTAGAACTACCCCTAGTATATCTTTCTTTATCAGAATGCTTTAAAGATTTCTCACATAATATATAGGTTGCATGAGGTCTATGTTCTCCTATTTCCACATTCCATAACATGGCCATTTATTAACATTAAATTCCATTTGCCAAGTGGTGCTCCATATACTGATTTTGTCCAGGTCATCTTGAAGGGCCATGACAATCATCCTAAGTTTCCTTATCCTTCCTATTATCTTAGCATCATCAGCAAACCGGTCGCCGGTCGGCCGAGCGGACAGCACACTGGACTTGTGATCCTGTGGTCCTGGAATCGATCCCAGGCGCCGGCGAGAAACAATGGGCAGAGTTTCTTTCACCCTATGCCCCTGTTACCTAGCAGTAAAATAGGTACCTGGTGTTAGTCAGCTGTCACGGCTGCTTCCTGGGGTGGAGGCCTGGTCGAGGACCTGGCCGCGGGGACACGAAATCATCTCAAGATAACCTCAAGATAAACATGTTCATATAATTTGTATACCAACTGGTAGATCATTTATGTAGACAATATATATCACTGGTGCAAGAACTGAACCCTGTGGTACTCCACTTGTGACATTTCTTCAGTCCGATACATTGCCTCTGATTACTGCCCTCATTTTTCTATCAGTCAGGATAGAAAATCAGTCAGGCCCTTTCGTCCATGTTAGAAGCTTACCTGTCACCCCTCCAATATTTTCCAGTTTCCAGATCAACCTCTTAAGTGGAATTCTGTCGAAAGCCTTTTGCACGTCAACCCAACCATCTCTTTCCTGTAAAATCTCTGTGGCTTGATCATAGAAACTGGAGTAAATTCGATACACAGGATCTTCCAGATCGAAAACCATACTGTCTGTCTCATATTATGTAATTTTCTCCCAGGTGTTCTACCCATTTAGTTTTAATTATTTTTTTCCAATATTTTGACTATTACACTAGTCAAGATACAGGTCTATAATTGAGGGGGTCTTCCCTGCTGCATCTTTTGTAAATTGGAACTCTGTTAGCCTGTTTCCACACATCTGCTATGACTCTGTACACAGGGATGCCTGAAGATCAGGTGAAGTGGAATGCTGAGCTCAGATTCACATTCTCTTAGAACTCATGTGAAACTCCATCTGGGCCAACTGCTTTATTCTTACTTAGCTCCTTTAGCATATTTTCCACTCCATCTCTAAACACCTCTATACGCTCTATGTTGTTCTCTGGTTTTCTTATTGTGTCTGGTTCTCTGAAGATCTCATTTTTGTACAAACACACTTTGGAACTTTTCGTTTAATGTTTCACACATTTCCTTTTCATTTTCCGTGTATGTCTCCCATTTTTAACCTCTGAATATTATCCTTTACCTGCAGCTTACTTTTAATGAATTTATAGAAAAGGCCTGGATATGATTTACATTTTTTCTGCTATACCGTTCTCAAAGTTCCTCTCTGCCTCTCTCCTTACTGACGTGTAGTTGTTTCTGCATCTTTGTATCGCTGGTATGTTGGGGGTTTGACTCTTTCTATAATGATTCCATGCTTTTGTCTTTGATCCTCTGGCCCTATCACAATTTCTGTTGAACCAACCCTGTTCCCAGGTCTGCATGTCTGTTTTGGTATGACAGTTTGTTGTAGTGTCTTCATAATATATTGTGCAAATTTGGCATACAATCTCATTTACTTCCTTGCCTAGCAACAAGTCTGTCCCAATTATACCCAAGAAAAAAAAATTCCAAGTTCACCATAGCGTCCTCTCTTGAATTCGAGTTTAACAACTGTTTCACTGTCCCATTCTCTACTAGATTATATCGCATAGCGTATTTAATGTCTAAGAGGACGTGATCACTCTTGTTCCCAAGGGAGGAAGGTACTGGATGTCAAATGCCTCCTCTTCTTTCTGGTGAATACTAGATCCAGCGTCTGACGGAACATCCCCCTTCCCTCATTCTTGTGGCCTGCTTGACGTGTTGATACATGAATGTTCCAAGATGAGGTTTGCAAATCTGCCTGTCCAAATGACCTATATCTTGCCTCGTAGGCTCCTCAGGCTCCTTGGAGTCTGTTCACCATATGAGTATTTTCTTGTTCATTACTTCAAAGTCACCACACCTCACTTTCCACACCTCATTTTCTTTCACTAGTTCCATGACTTTGCTCCTCTGATTTGTTACCATGTCCGTTAATGCATTAATAATCTTACCTTGCGGAAGAATACTCCCTTTCAGAGTGCAACGCTCACTCCTAAGTGCTCCATTGTCCTCTTCTAGTTTAACCCTTAAACTGCGCCATGCGCCTGCAGGCTCACGTTTGATTTGTGCAACGTGCCTCCAAGTATTTGTATTTTTCACGTTCCATTCAAAACTCCCTCGGCTACATGGGGTTGACATCAGCTCTCCGGCTCTTGCGTAAACGACGCCATCTGTAAAAAATCGTGGTCCACATTCCCGGGGTGTTGAGAGCCTCAGTAGTGAGTGAGCAACCAGGCTGGCGCGTCGCAGCATTAGCGCACAGCACTGCTGTACAGTGTGACCACAGCATCACCTAATAATGTTATATATATATAAACATTGCATTATTAGCCATGATAGTATATAGAAGAGCCTGATGTTGATAATGACTGGGTACAATGTTCAAATATAGTTTTTTGCAATGCTGTTCACGATGTTCACAGCGTTAGCCACAGCACCACAGCATTATTCCGGTCGTATCTAGGCATCTTCAAATGACTTTTTAGGTCCTTTTCAAGATAAACGTGTGGTCACTTATTCATTTATAGGAATTAACTGACCAGGATTGTGATAATAGCATGGATTGTGGTTATAATTAGCATTGTGAGTAGTATTGTGGAAGGAGGAATTTTGGTGAGGGAGGGAGAGTAATTGAGGTAAGCCCTATTGTGTGTGTGGTGTGGCAGCCACATTTGTTTGCATCACCATACTAGCGAGTTAGTGGTTCGCTAGGGCAACACATATGTACATGGGTAGTAAACAGTGGTGTGTGAATATAGCAACAGGAGAATGTTGAGGAGGACTGCTATTTGGTGGAGGGAGGGTGACGTCGTAATTGTAGCGGTCGCTGCTGTGTGATTTTTCATGCAGTGCTATGGTGGCCACTAGTGCTGTTTGGACACAATCCCGGATTACTTGCATAGTTCTGGTAAATAAAAACATGTAGATAGGTATATATAACATGTGTAAATAGTGTAACTAAGAACAATAACAGTAGTGGTGGGAGGAGCAATGTTGGGGAGTAAGAGTTGGAGTGAATGAGGGAGATTACTGGGTGTGGCTGCCTCTCACGTCGCGGTGTTCTGAGATGTGTTGATGGTGGAATGTATATAGTGTATGACATTGTATAGTCTGTAAATAGATTGTATATACATAAATTAGCATAATATATGGTAAATATGTGCATACATATGTGGACATCATAGTGTCATGCATGTAACCACAGTGTCTTCGGACAGTACGGATGTTTTACTGTCATAATATAGCTGTACCGTGTTCATTATACATAGCGATTAGCACGTAAAACACAAATAAATGTATTGGGAACTTGTGCAAAAATATGAACAAAACTGTATTCGCGGCAATTCGCGCGCCCGCCCCAGGCGCCCTAGCCGGGCGCCTTGCGCGGGAGCGTACGTCACGGCGAACGGGGAATGATGACGCCACACGCCAACTTACGGACCCCATAGCAGCCCAAAGTAAGGACAATTTCGTTTTTTTTACATACCTATACTGAGGGAAGGTTTTTGACACTAAAAAATAAAGAATTTTTTTCAGAGAATTTCTTTCCTGCGCACTGGGGAGGGGGGGGGGGGTCATATTTGGAGGCAACGCAGTTAAGGGGTTAAGCATTTTTCTTCATACTTCCTTTGCATAGCCTCAATTATCTCTAACCTTGCCAAGAAAACTCTTTCCTTATATCTTGTGGTGAGAGTCCTTTGAATCCTTGTGTTGTTTGTTACGGCCACAATGGGTCGCAACCGGGGTCTTTTCTGGTGGTACTAACAGTTATGGTATGCCCCCAAAGTTAGTATGGCTTTCAAGGAGTGAGCTCGGTAATGCAAGTAAAACACAGGTTTCTCTGAACGATCTGTGTATGCTGTCTTTGATTGACAGTTGGCGGTGGTTCAACAAGTTTTTGCTGTTATGGTGCTAATCCTTTGTTTGATCCTGTTTCTAATGACTGGTAAGTTTTTTCTATTCTTAGATCTCTCGAGGCGTCCATATATAGGGGCTCCCAGCATTGTTCTGAGAGCATCATTTTGAGGACACTTCCAGTTCTCCCATGGTTATCACTAATGGGAGTAAGAGCAGGAGCAGCATAGGATGAGTGACCTAACTGCTAGAACATAGTACATTTTGAGTACTGTGTAGAGATGCATCCCTCTCTAAGACTTGTCAGGAGCGCAAGGCTGGGTTTCTGGCTTTACAGCGTTGCCCGAAGATATTCAATTTCTTGGTGTGATTTCAACTGGCTGTCTTATATGACTCCTAGGTATTGAAAAAAGGTAACCTACTCAATTTCATGTCCTTGTATTGCGAGTCGGATGTCTTTAGTTTTTTCCCTCATTTTAACAGCCATTGCTTTGTTTTATTGCTGTTTATTTCACTGCTAGGCGTTCCGTTTCCCTGCTGATAATATCTAGCTTTTTTGTGCATGGTTCCTTGCCCCTTTGCCATTGTATGATGACCACAAAGTCGTAGCATAGTTAAGCAGTTTGGCTTTTGTGTAACTTGAGCTTCATGAATAGTTCCATGAGACAGTTGAGAGGAAGGGCTTAGTATTCCTTCCTGAGAGTTACATTTTCCAGCCTGTTTGAGGGTTTGATGTTTTCCCCCCCTTGTAATTTGACTTTAACTTCTCGGTTAAGCAAGCTTTCTTTGGCAAAGGCAAGAAAGTGTCCTTGATTTACTTATCCACAAGACAGCACATGTAGCTGGAGCACTTGGTCTAACTCGAAGGCTTTTTCAAGGTCTTGAAAAATAAGTAAGATTCCAGGTTTGTCATTGATTTGAGGGAGGAAAGGCATTCTGTGGTTCCAACACCTTTTCTGTAAGCAACATATTTTTGGTGTACGTGGATTGGCTTTCCATCACGTGAAAAAGTACAACTTGAAACACGACGCAACAACTAGAGATGCAACGCGAACACGACAAACGGCAAGCGGAAACAGCTCTAGAATGTCGTGACCGAGAACTCACGATGGACGCTACACACCAAGCTCAACGCCAACAAGCTGCAGCTAGTCTTCCTCCAAGTTTCAATGTCTCCCATGCAAGTAAGTTAATGCCCCGTTCGTAGAAACGGAGGTTGATGTTTTTTCACAACTTTTGAGACCCTTGCTAATCAACTTAGTTGGCCTGACGACCAATGGGCTACCCTTCTCCGAGTACATCTAACAGGTAGAGCAGCAGTCACACTCAGCACTTTGGCATCTGAAAACGACTACACCACCTGAAGCAAGCTGTGTTGGACGCCTACCTTTCTCCACCGAAAGCTACCGACGAAATTCCGTGACTACGTAAAGGCAAGTACCACCACCTTCTTAGAATTTGCTACACCAAACGGAGATATTTCATGAAATGGCTGGAGGCAGCACATGTCTCTACTTTTCCAGAGCTCGTCAACCTCATGCTGGTTGAAGAATTCTTGAGGCGTGTACCTCCTCCTGTCCGCCTATACTTAGCAGACAGGAAGAGACCGATTTGGTGAAATGCGCGAAGTCAGCTGACACTTACAGCCTCATCCACCGGCTGACACCAGAACAACCTACCAGTAAGAAGTCTTGGTACAGTTACGAGAAAGTGAGCCCAGATCAAGGTACCTCTCAACTGTACTGTAGGTATTGTCGACTCTATGGACATACCATAGAAAAATGTGGTAAGTCCCAATCTAAAGGTAACACAGAATCCACTAAGCCCAAACTACTCCCCTAAGTCGGTAAGCCTGTAATGAATATGGTGTTCATGTTAATGATCTCTCTCTCTTTAGCAAACATCTGTATCCAGGAACTATCACTACCCACGGTTCAGATTCTGAGGGACGTTTTGGACTTAAGATCTTGAGGGACACAGCGGCTCTTCAATCGATCGTCTTGAAATCAGCTGTGCCCAACGTCGCCTACACAGGAGAGACTGTATTCATCACTGACCACTGCTACTACTCCTTATCCTCTCGCCAGAGTCCACCTGGATTGTCCCTTCGTGACCGGTGAAGTCCAAGTCGCCGTCAGGGAAAAGCCTTTTCCCATGCCTGGAGTGCAACTTCTCCTGGGCAACGACTTGGCAGAAGACCAACAACCGACCAACCTGATCGTCAAGGACAACCCCAGGTGGGTAACTCTGTGTGGATAATCCGATTTTTAAGCATGTTCCAGCAAAGGTTCAAGAGAGTGATGAAGTTTCTCCTCCTGTTATGGTGACCACCCGTGCTCAAGCTGCACGACCACAGCCAGCTGACTCTACTGCTACCGCTGTCCCTCAAGACCCTTCGAAACTACCCCTAATCTGACCGCTTTGGAGTTCCGTAAGTTACAGAGGGAAGATCTTACCTTGACACCATTATTCTTTCAGGCTGAGACCCAATCCGACAGTATTCCTGGGTTCTTCTTGGAGAACGAGTTACTCTATCGCAGATACAGACCCAGTAAACTGAAGGAAGAGGGACGATTGGGCAAACGTTGAACAACTAGTGATTCCTACCAGCCTGCGGCCCACGATTCTACACCTGGCCCACGGAGCACTATCACACTACGGGTTTAACAAGACTTACCATGGGATTCGACAAGACTACTACTGGCCAGGTATGGTTAATGATGTCAAGCAACATGTCAAACAATGCCACGTGTGTCAGAAGGCAGGTAAACCGAACGTTTCAATTCCCAGAGCACCACTGACACCCATCCAGGTGCCTGAGGAACCCTTCCACAGACTTATTATTGACTGTGTTGGTCCTTTGCCTCGGACCAGTGCCGGCAACGCCTATATCTTAACCATCCTGTGTCCTACCACCAGATTCCGATAGCAGTTCCAGTGAAAAACATTACGGCTGCTACAGTGGTGAAGAATTACTGAAATCTTCACCCAGTATGGATTTCCGAGGGAGATTCAGAGCGACTGTGGCACCAACTTCACCAGTGATCTCTTCAAACGGACTCTGGAGGAGTTCAACATCAAACAGGTACTGTCCAGCCCCTATCATCCTGCTTCACAGGGTTCTCTTGAACGTAGTCATCAGACTATCAAGGCACTCTTAAAAAGTTTTGTAATGAGACCTCAAAGGATTGGGATAGGCAACTTGATCTCATCATGTGTATTTTCAGAAGTCTTCCCAACGAGTCACTAGGAGTATCTCCTTATGAGATGCTCTACGGACGTAAGTGCCGTACACCTCTCAAGGCTTTCAAGGATTCTCTACGTGATGCCACCTTCAGTGAGCATCAGAATGTGCCCAGTTTCTTCAAAACCTCCGACACATTCTAGAGAGGGTCCATTCCTTTGCCAGCAAACAACCTACAGAAAGCCCAAGAGAGGATGAAGACTCGTTACGACCAGCACTGCCAAGTAAGGAAGTTTAAACCGGGAGACTTAGTTCTTGCCTATTTCCCTATCCCAGGTTCTCCTTTACAAAACAGGTTTCAGGACCCTACCGTGTTAAGGAGTGCCGGAACAACTTCAACTACGTTCTCGAGACCCCCGATAGGCGGCGGAAGACCCAGCTGTGCCACATCAATCTGCTGAAACTTACCATGGTGTTCCTCCCACTGTGCTAAACACTATTCCACCTTTACAGGTCCATACAGCCACAGTGAGACCTTCCCTGCTTCTCCTTCCGAAAGCACTGACACTGAGACAGCGCTTTCTAATTCGGAAATCCTTACTGACATTCACAATCACTTTCAGGACGATAATAGTGCTTCACTCATCAAACTCATCAGAGAACATCAAGAGTTGTTTCGAGATGATCCACAAGAGTGTACTGTGACTCGGCACGACATCCAACTGCTACCTGACACCCGGCCGATTCGCCAACCATTCTACCGAATCAGCCCTAGCAAGACGGAAGTCATGCGTGCTGAGTACAGTACCTCTTGGACCATGGACTGGCTACCCCCTGTGAGTCCCCCTGGGCCTCACCATGTATCCTGGTACCCAAACCTCACGGTAAGATCAGGCTTTGTACGGATTATAGGAAACTTAACCAATTCACAATCAAGGATGCATACCCATTACCTAGGATTGACGACATACTTGACGCCATTGGTAATGCCCGCTACCTGTCCCAGGTGGACTTACTCAAGGGCTATTACCAGGTGTGTTTAACGGAGCGAGCTAAGGAACTGTCTGCCTTTATCACCCCTTTCGGACTTTTCAGATATAACCGGCTTCCCTTTGGACTCTGCAATGCCCCGGCCACCTTTCAGAGAGCTGTCAACCGCGTCATCCAGGGCTTGGACAACACCTACGCCTATTTGGATGATATCGTTGTAGCATCCAACACCTGGAGCGAACACCTGCTCCAGCTGCAACGATTGTTCACCAAGCTCCTGAAAGCCGGCCTCACCATCAATCTGGGCAAGTCCACTTTTGCCAAAGGTAAAGTGCGGTATCTGGGTCATGTTATAGGGAGTGGCAGCCTGGCTCCGTTAAATATCCACACTCAAGCCATCAGAGAGTATCCACAGCCTACTACCAGGAAGCAGCTCCTGCGCTTCCTTGGTCTTGCTTCTTATTACCGTAGGTTTGTGAGGAACTTTAGCACTGTTGCAACACCCTTAATCACCTTAACCAGTCCCAAGCAACGGTATAATTGGACCAGGGAGCAAACCGTTGCTTTCGAACAACTCAAATTCCTCCTCTGTTCTAATCCTATTCTCGCCTCACCAGATACCAAGAAGCCTTTCATCCTCCACGTCGACGCCAGTGGTACCGGCATCGGGAGTGTCTTAATGCAGCAACGAGGCGAGGAGGTTCTACCTGTCAGCTACTATAGCTACAAGTTGAAGCCTCATCAGAAAAACTACAGCACTATAGAAAAGGAACTTCTCTCCATCGTCCTGAGCTTGCAACACTTTGCACCATATCTGCAAGGTGCTAGGTCCACTACCATCTATTCGGACCATAATCCTCTACGTTTCCTACATCAAGCCCAATTCAATAACCAACGTCTGCTGCGATGGGCTTTATATCTTCAAGGCTTCAATCTGAAAATTTGTTACATCAAGGGGCCTGATAACATCATCGCTGACACCCTCTCCAGAGTTCATGAGGTAGAGGCAGCTCCACCTACCACTCTACCTCCCGAGAACGTGACTACACCGGAACCGCAGGCTTCGGGGGAGAGTTGTGACGATAATCTCTTCCCAGAGATTTAGCCTGTTTCCCTATATACATCACGTTCCCAGCAACATTCAAGATATGTTTTATAGTAGCTTAAACGTATATATCAAGACAGCCACACGCACCTGCATTCCCCCTCCCCCCCTCTCCTGCACACCTGGTCTCCGCGCCGACCCTTCTACTGCTGCAGTCCCAGTCTTAAACTACCGAGTTGCCGGCCGTCCTGCATTCTCATTGGCCATTCGAGAACACGCCACTCCAGCCCTGCACCAACCACGTTCCACGCCAAGGCAACATCGGGGTCGACTGGCAGTACCACCATCAGAATATATCTTGTGCTCTGGCTGATAACATCTAGTTGACTCACCTTGTGTGATCAAATAGCGGTTGTTAACTTGCTCATATATTCCCAGCACCATTCTTATATATTGATTATTTTATATTTCACTTGTGTTTTATGACGTCCTCCTGTTAACGTAATTTATTTTTGTTATTTCTTTTTCACTTGTTATCCAGTCACTTTATTCAGCCAAGGTATTGTCTTTATTTAAATTTGTTTTCTAGAATAATTAAATGTCATTGTTTATTATTTTTCGTGTCGCTCCCTTACCTTACCACAGATTATCAGACAAGCAGTCATTTCTTTTTTTTTCCTTTTTTTTTTTACTTATCTTATATGTGGCCTGGCTTTGACATCTGCCAGTGGAAGACTGCCGAATACCATACTCCTCTCCTTTACCGTCACAAATGAAAAACAGTTTACACATGATTCACAACTGATTTCGTTCGAACACTTCCAAAACAAGTGCTTCACTGACGAATTTTGTTCGAACCACAAGGCTATAAATGCTTCACCCACGGACTACAAATACGAATAATCGCCAACAGAACCTAAACACAAGAATTCCCTAACCTAACCTGTGCCTATATATACACAATATGCTAATATATTGTAATATTAATTTATAGTTGAGAAAATTTCTGTTTTGAATGAACAGCATGTACAAATTTATGAATGCGTCTGTGGGGTCGATTGCTGGATATAATGGACTTGAGTCGAGGACGGGTTGCTATAAAATTTCAAATTCAAATTCAATTTTTTTATTCAGGAGAAGTACATACATAGATGATTTACAAACATAATGTTGGATTTATAGATAGAGCTAGTACATACAATACCTAAAGCCACGAATATGCATAGCGTTTCTGGCAAATAAATTCTTCACCCCACGTACTATAAATACAAATAATCGACAACAGAACCTAAACACCTAACCTAACCTATGTCTATATGCACAATATGCTAATATATTATAATTTTCATTTATATTTGAGAACCATTCCCCTTTTGAATGAAGAGCATGTAAAAATTTATTAATGCACCTGTGGGGTCGACTGCTGGTTGTAATGGACCTGCGTCAAGGACGGGTTGTTACATTTGGTCAGGTCTACATCAGCATATAATGAGAATTCCCAAAGATACTTGTAACAGTGTCTTAGCCTAGCAATAGTCTGCTCGGCTAAGCAGAACATCTAGAAGTCACCTAAACATCTAGAAGTACATTTAAACATCTAGAAGTCTGCTGATTTTATTGGATGATCCATATATATAGATATGTTGCTCCTCCTGCATGGTAGTACGATGATTGATGATGATGATACTGGTGTCGATTTCACTTTGCCTCAGAGCTACAAGATTTTGTTGAAGTTCTTGGTGTACTCTTGCTCTAAGGCTGCTAATTGACAATCCAAGGTTATACTTAATTTCTCCTTTAAAGGCAGATTCTTTTGCTAACTCATTAGCTCTATCATGCATTCGGAGGCCAACATGAGATGGAGTCCACATGGAATGGACTCTGTTACCATCATTAATAACTTTGATGTATTTGTGTCTAGTTTCAGACACAAATTCAAATTCAAATTCAAATGTTTATTCAGGTAAAGTACATACATACAAGGTGTGATACAAACATTGATGGATTTATAGATAGAGCTAGTACTTACAATGCCTAAAGCTACTATTACGCAAAGCGTTTCAGGCAGGAAAAACACTAAAGACTAAAACTTTATACTAATTGAGATTTAAGTATAAAATGTGTTGAGAAAATATAAAAAAGGGGGGAACATAGCAGAAAAATAGCAAATATACAATTTGGTCGACAAACAGCATTGTTTAAAATAGCAGACATGAGTTGACATTTAGGGGTAAGGTAGGTTACAGGGAGTTAATTAGGTAGTGCTTAGTTTTTATCTTAAACTGGTTGGGAGAGGTACAGTCTTTAACATGACTGGGAAGGTCATTCCACATTCTAGGTCCCTTGATTTGTAGAGCATTTCCAATTTGATTAAGTCGTACCCTTGGAATATCAAAAAGGTATTTGTTTCTGGTGTGGCGCTCATGGATTCTGTTACAACCTTCTAGGAAGCTTTTAAGGTCAGGATTGACATTACAGTTCAGCGTTTTATAAATGTATAATACACATGAGAGAATGTGCAGTGACTTAATATCTAACATATTCAGAGATTTGAGTAGGGGTACCGAGTGATGTCTGGAGCCAGAGTTGGATATTGTCCTAATAGCAGCTTTGTGTTGAGTAATTAGAGGACGTAAATGATTTTCGGTAGTAGAACCCCAAGCACAAATACCATAGTTGAGGTAAGGATAGATGAGGGAGTAATAGAGAATCACCAGGGCAGGGCGGGGTACATAATATCTGATCTTAGAAAGAATGCCAACAGTTTTTGAAACTTTTTTTGATATATTTAGAATGTGTCCATGGAAATTCAGCTTGTGATCAATGAGAACGCCAAGGAATTTGAAATCTAATTTGTTACAAATTTGGGTATTGTTTATTTTGAGATTTATTTGATTAGAGGATTTATTGCCAAACAGAATATAGAAAGTTTTGTCAATGTTAAGGGTGAGTTTGTTGGCAGTTAGCCAAAGATGGACTTTATTTAGCTCAATATTTACTGTGGCATTTAGAGCAAGGGGGTCAGGATTGGAGTAAATGAAGGTTGTGTCGTCAGCAAATAGAATTGGTCTGAGGTGTTGGGAGGCATTTGGAAGGTCATTAATGTAGATGAGAAAGAGGAGAGGGTCAAGTATGCTGCCCTGAGGAACACCAATGTTGATGGGTAGGGTGGGAGAAGTTGAATTATTCACAGAAACATACTGGAGCCTGTCAGTAAGGTAAGATTTGAGGTACTGCAGGGAGTGTCCTCTGTCTCCATAATGATGTAATTTAAGAAAAAGGTTTTGGTGGTTGACAGTGTCAAAAGCCTTATGCACGTCCACAAATAACCCAACAGGGTTATTTTTATCAAGAGCTGCATGAATCAAGTTAATCATACTAATAAGTGCATCGTTAGTGCTTTTTTTGGGTCTGAAGCCATATTGGCAAGAGCTAAGTATATTGTGTTTGGCTAGATAAGAGTAAAGCTGCTTGTAGATTAGTTTTTCAAAAAATTTTGACAAGTTAAGCAGGATTGATATAGGTCTGTAGTTGTTAACATCTGTGAGATCACCACATTTGTGAACAGGGGTTACTCTCGCTTTTTTTTAGAATATCTGGAAAGGTTTGGAGTTCAAGTGACTTGTTGAAGAGCAATGCAATAGCAGGGGCTAAGGATCTGGAGGCTTTTTTGTAAATTAAAGTTGGTATCTCCTCAAGGGCACTAGACTTGGTTTTAAGGGAGAGGATTGTCTCCCTTAAATTAGTTGTCAGTGGAATTAGTTGGCTTTAGGTACAGAGACTGTGGATAGTTACCTGTAAGATAGTCCTTAACATCAGTACTGGAAGATGGAATATCATTTGCAAGGGATGACCCAATGGAAGAGAAGAACCTATTGAACTCAGTAGCAGAATCAGAGGGTGAAAGCTACCATCGTTATTGGACAAGAGTGTTAGTTTGTTATTTAAAATCTTCTTTGATCCCAATATTTGTGAAATTGTGCTCCAAGTTTTTTTAATGTTGCTCTTTATTTTGGTAAATTTATCTTCGTAGTATTTAGTTTTGGCTCGTCTAATTATCTTAGATAGCAATAACGAGTAATTCTTTGAGAAATCTTTGGAGACGGTTCCTAACCTATACTTCTTCTCAAGGTCATGTTTTTTATTAATGGATTTAAGTATTCCCTTTGTAAGCCAGGGATTGTTGAGCCTTTTGGTTGTGACTTGTTTTGTAAGCATAGGACAGTGGGTGTTATAAAGGCTAAGAGTTTCTTGAAGAAAAGATTGCACTGCTAGGTTGATGTCCTCTATGTTACCTAACTCGGCCTCCCAGTTGACATTATCAGCAGCAGTTATAAAATTGTCTATAGCAGATTCATTGTGCAGCCTAAAACTTAACTACCTTGACTCTAGAGGTGGTTTGTTAATGTTAGTTAAGAGAAATGTGGGGTAATGGTCTGTAGTGCTATCGGTGATTATACCTGAAGTAAGCGAAGAGGTTATGTTGGTCCAGATGTGATCTAGAGTCGTGGCAGTACTATCAGTGATTCTAGTAGGCCTAGTGATTAAGGGTTTGAGGAAGCAGGAATTCATACAGTTGAGGAAGCTAACAGCAGTAGGGTGTTCAGGCTCGCAGAGGTCAATATTAAAGTCCCCTGCAATAATTAGATGGTTTTTGTTCAGTCTGTTATTGAGTATTAGATTCCTAAGGTTTGAGTTGAATTCGGACACATCAGTGTTAGGAATTCTATAGACTGCACCCACAGACAGGATAGACTCGGCACCCTTGACTCTGAAACTGGCGAAGATATACTCCCCACAGCAGTCTCCAGTTCTAATTTTAAGCATGTTAGTTCTTGGTGGTAGTAAAGAGCAGTACCACCACCTCTCTGAATTTGACAACAGTTGTGAATTGCCGAGTAGTTAGCCATGTTAAAGAGTTGAGTAGCATCCTCTTTCAACCATGTTTCAGTAAGTATAATAAAAGAAATTTGTTGTCAATAGTTTCAATCAAGGCACTAACATCATCAAAGTGTTTACCTAGGTATCTAACGTTCAAGTTGTTTACAGAGATATTGTGATTATGTGTTAATACATTGTTTACATCATGTGCTGTAAAATATCTGCAATTTAGATCATTAAAGTGATGATTGTCACAGATAGTGGATAAGAGGTTTAGTTCGGGGTCTAAACTTGCCTGCATAAAAAGGCTGGTTGCAGGAAAACAAGGCAAGAATGGCAAATTACAAAATAGAATTAGGATATAAAAGGGGAAAAAATATATAAACAAGACTATACAAAACAAAATCAAAATGAACAAAAAAAAGAAAAAATGAGGTAGCTTACAAGGGGCTTGCAGGTACTCTCAGGTACACTGTAAGTAATAATTTGCATTATTGAGACACAGGCAAAGCCAGGGGTACAATGGAGTAAGAGAGTATGGCGAGGCTAGGCAACCTAGGTAATTAATGAAATCAGAGAAAAAAGTTGAATAATAAACATAGGCAAATTTAAGCTAAAGATTATTAACTATAAGTAGTTTAGTTATGATCGTATAATTAAAAAGACCTAAAGAAATATTAAAGCACTCAGTTAATTAAGTCCAGAAAATGACTAGTAAAAGGTAAATTAAAAATTAATTTAAAAAGTGAAACAAAGAGACATTAGGATACCTAGCCCGCACTAGGTGACAATTAAGGGGGTTAATTATGATGACTCACTGGGAGTGATAATAAGGTGAGACAAACCACATTGGTTGAGGAAAGTGTTGAGGTTATCCTCATTAGCAATTGTAAACATTTTACCTACTGTGGTCTTTCTAACTTTGATCAAGCCATCTCTAACGAAGCACTGATGAATCGCATCTGGGTTTTGATGACGGATTTGACGCAGGCGGTAGAGGAGTTGCTGTCTTTTTCTAGTCAAGCACTCGTTGATGTAGATTCCCTTTCGTTGGGATGCAGCTGTCCAGACAAGATGCGATTTCGTGGACTGGGAGGCCAATTTCAGGCGAATTTTGCGCTGGTTTTGTCCTGATGGGTTCATTTTGCCTACTCTGTAAGCAGCAATCATGTCAGTTTTGTCTAGAGAGACCTGCAATTCTTGTTTTAAGAGATCCTGAACAATTTCAATACACTTTTCACCTTCGCGTTCCACTGGAATATCTCGGGACGACACAACTACAGAATCAAGCAGCTTTTGCTGATCTTGTTCCTCCTGGGTGCCGGAACGTTGGGCGGATAATGTATTGATACATGTAGTCATTTTGCTGAGAGCTTCCTCTTGTTTTTTTATGGCTTCATCAGATTTCAGACGAATGTTTTCCTCACGGAGATTATTCAAGTCATGCTGGAGTTGATCTCGGCTAGCCCTTAAGTTTCTAATATCCTCGTGAAGGAGGGTTATTTCTTGTTGTTGTTTATGGAGGTTCGAACAGTTTGCTTGATTTTCAGATTGAAGACTCAAGATAATCGTATTTTGAGCCTCAAGGACTGAGCACAACTTTTTGAACCATTGATTATCAGCCCAGTTAGGGAAATCCGGTGAGGGACCAGAAGCACGCTTGAATCTCGTAAACAGGGATGTAAGAGTGGTAGTAGGAGAGGATTGAGAGGACAACCCTCCGTGGCTCAATGGGGTGGAGGGGAGGGCAGCACCGCCGCCACAGGCCCCAGAGCTTCCAGAGGGAGAAACACGATGACTGTCAGTATTTGTCAGGATGGATGCCTTGTTAGGGGCTTTGTTGATCTTATTTAGTCTATGGAACTCACTCCCTAGTGAATTGAAAAACTGTAAAAGTTTAGCCTTATTTAAAAACAAAACCAAAAAGTACCTAATTTCATCTTCTTAGTTTCCTACACTGAGCTTTAAATTTGCTCTGTACCTAGTGTTACCCAATCTCCTAATCTCCTAATTTTTATGTATTTAACCCTACCAACCTTATCATTGTGTTCATTGCTGTCTTCTTTTATGTGCTAGCCATATGCTGTATTGTGCCTACCAATTTTTGTCAACTACCATTCAAGCTGTCATTGCAATCAATCTTAGCTGCCTATGTGCTTTAATACACTGTACCTACAATTTTCTCTAATTTTTTTTCTTGCCATGTATCTGTTATCATTTTTTTATAAATTTTGCAAGTATTTACCTACTTAAAATTTTCTTAGATTAAGGACCTGCCCGAAACGCTGCGCGTACTAGTGGCTTTACAAGACTGTAATTACCATTTTATGTATCCACACATTCCCAATGTACCTTCTTGTATATGCATAAATAAATAAATAAATAAATTTACCTGTGCAGTCTTGTTCCTGGGAGACATGATAGGTCGAGGATGACTGGGGTATATGTTGTGGTCGAAACTTGCGTCAGGCAGCGCGGTGGTGGGCAGAGGCGGGCAGCAGCACTGACTCACAGCCAGAGAGGATTGTTTTGAATTTAGTTTGCGTCAGGATGAGTCGATTTGGGTTGGTTACTTTGATTGTGCTATGACATGCTTGGACTCTATGTACTTAGCTGCCTGTGGGTGGTGGTCTACATCATCTGGCGGTAGTTTAAGGGCTGAAATATAGCGTAGAGTGAGGAGCGTAGATAGCGTGTACTTGACAGCGTCGGGAGTCCCGACAGTTTGTGAATTTGTAATCTTCTTGCATCTTGGGTTTTGTCTATTATACAGGTATTTTTGTTCAACATTTCTCTTGTTAGGGTGATGTCATGGGCTTGTCTCATGTGATTCCCGGGGGCACCGGATTGAAGTTGACATGTCAGACGCCTCGTCAGCTTGGTCGACGTCATACCCATGTACTTAGATTGAAGGTTACATCCTTTGTTGGGGCAAGCGTACATGTATACAACGCTTGACTGCTGTAGAGGGTTCTCCGTCGGCTTCGGGCTGTTTTTGATAAGGAGTTCAGAAGTCTTCTTGGTTTTGTTGAATATGATCAGGTCTATGTTCTGGTTAGGGGTAATGCTTTTTACTCCTTTACTGATTATTTCTTTCATTATTCTTTCCTCTTTTATATGTTCACTGTGCATGGTTGATTTGTAATACATTTTTATTGGAGGTATTGTGGTCTCTGTTCTAGGTTCAGAATTATACCATCGGTCCAAGTGTCTTCTTATACCAGCGCTTATTTCCGCGTGGCTATATCCGTTGTTCACCAATACCTGAGTTACTCTTTCAAACCCTCTACTCACGTTGCTCCATTCGGAGCAGTGGGTAAGCGCTCGACGAATGTAAGCATTGAGAACACTGGCTTTGTATCTTTGGGGCACTCACTTCTACCGTTCAGGCATAATCCTATGTTGGTGGGCTTAGTATATAAGCCTCTTTCAACTAAGCCCTGATGCTAAAAAAATAGTTAGAGGGATAGAAGCCCTAAATCAGAAGATAGTAAATACAGAATATGCGGTCATATTCAATGAGACATATATATATATATATATTGTGACGGTGTTCCCCCCCCCCTTCTATTTCTCCCACACCTGCTGTAAGAGTCATGTCTACTTTACCCGAGCGTTCTCTACGTTGCGGGCCTCAGTTTGACATATGTGGGAGAGTATAGTGTTCTCGCAGTGCCGAGAAATTTGTAAAAGAAGAGTATTTTGGCCTGTGGTATAGGCCCTTTAGGAAGCCAATATGGCGCTGGCTCCTCTGTTCTCCCGCCAAAACTGTGTGACGTCAGTGACACCAGATTGGTCAACGTCAGCGACGTGGCACTGGGAGCCAATGAAAACCTTCCTTGGCAAATATGACGTCACAATGGCAGGGGGGTCCAGCCGCAGCGCCGTGCTGGTGCCAATCAGTCTCACACAGCACGTCAGCAAGGCAAGACGTGCGCCAGGGAATCCTGTCAAGTTGACGGATTACCCGAGCTCCGGTGGATATACGCGTCTCCTGTTGTCTGCACGCACTCTGAGAGGTCTTCCTTCATTCCATGTGTGGACCGAAGAAGGAATTGACGGAATATTGAGCAACAAATGCTCCGGGACAGGAGCGTTGCAAGAAGTGGACTGGGCAGTGACGTATGTGATGTCTGTGGCAGTTCACCCGTTTAGGAGACAGCGTAGTGGCTGGGCCATTCCACCGTGAGGAAACCTGGTTGACCGACTCATCAACTAGGTTGGATGTGTGAACGACGGTCCTGTCATTTTGACAGTAGTACGCCGATCCCGTGGAACCTTACGAGTCACCCGTTGTATGCAAGTACGCCAAGAAGTCTTCCTTCATTCCATGTGTGTGGACCGACGAGGGAATTGAGTGCTCTGGAATTGGGTGCTGTGCAGGTGGAGTTTAAGCAGTATCGTTTGGGACGTCTGATAGCTTCACAGTGACATCGTAGTGGCTGGGCCATTCCACTGGGAGAGCAGTGAAAGAAGATACTAATTGGGAATCCGTACGACTACCGCCGAGACGTAGGCTGGCAGCCGTAATTGAGAGGGAAGTTGACGGCCAGGAGACCGACTCCAACCCTACTGGACGTGGAGGAGGAGCACGGACCTGCGGAGGACAGAACGCGGCGAGACGCGATAATCCTGGGACGTTGGCTTGGGTTTCTGGAAGGTACACGAGGCGAGAGCCTGGACCAGGAGCTGCAACTCAACTCTCATCGAAGGATAGGTGAAGTAGGTGATTATAGTTACCCTCCCAATTCCCCTTTAGTCAGTTATATGTATTTAGCCAGAGTATCTTTTATGTAGTGAGCAAGTCTCACCTGGATCTATGTCACAGTAGGCACAGTAGTGTGGAGTGAGGCTATACAGAGCACTCACAGTATTCACTTATATATATATATATATATATATATATATATATATATATATATATATATATATATATATATATATATATATATATATATATATATATAATATATATATATATATATATATATATATATATATATATAGTGTGGTGTATGCAAGCACCTGGATTTACTAAAGATTTGCTGTGACGATAATTTATTGCATGTGACTTTACCATGATGATTTAGAGAGAGAATATATATATACTAGTGAACCAGTTATTGGTGTTAGGCTATGTGCCCAGTATTTGTATGATTACTATTATTGATATCTATGATTTATCTATGTATATGTATATGCCTGTGTATTGAATAATTTTACATGTGTGAAGTGATTAGTTGGGATATCGCCTTTGAGAGGAATTATTGAATCTAAGAACAGTACCGTGATTAAGTGCATTCATTGTAATTATTATCAAGTACAGCGCAGTTCTCTAGTACAGTGATATATCACGTTAAGTGCTGTAGGAATGAGTTATTGATCGTGAGACCAGTACGGTGGTTTATTGTGTTCTATCGAAATTATAGATGTGTTATGTGGATGATAAATCTAGTGATTCATGAGAAGTTAAAGAAACAGGGCGTGTGACGCCAGGAAAACAAGCAATAAACATTCTCATGGCTTGCAGGGCGCGGGCCAGCGGATTTTTGACATTTGACGTGGGGGTGGAAGTGTGTTGCCATATTGGTGTGCCCCAAATTATCTGTGAGGAGAGAGTGGCTGCTGCACTTGTACTTGTGTGTTTATTGATATATGAATATATTGATGTTTTAAGTAAAATACCAAAATACCTTGGTGTTTGTATCATCCCCTCCATAAACCTTGTGACTACGGAAAACTTGGAAGAAGACAGTGACAGAAATAATTACTTGCCTGATACAAGATTTATTGAGCGTGCTCTTGCCACAGTTACCACAATTACGCAACACCACTGTAGTGTTACTGGACACCGGAAAACACCAGTTGGCGACCTTGTAAGTAGTATAAGAGTCCTTGCCGGGGCGGGCACACAATTGAAGGAACAATCTGTGTCTCCACTCATACCTTGACCAGAGGCCGGTTGGGGGATCGACTGGGGTACTCTCCTGGGCGAACAGTGGCGCCGCGAGGATAGAGTGAAGACCCACAGGACTACAGTGAGTAACGGTTATCGCCAATGCGATCGTTGAGAGGATATCTAGTTTACTGTTGCTCACCCCTCTCATACTGTGAACCACCCGACAATATATATATATATATATATATATATATATATATATATATATATATATATAATATATATATATATATATATATATATATATATATATATATATGTCTCATTGAATATGACCGCTGTTATGATCTCAGCCTGCTGGAGAAACGAGTCTCCCCCTTGAGAGTTATTCAGCAAGCCTGACCTAACTAGAAGGTCCAGGATTTATAGAGGCGATAACACAGATGTAAGATGGTGTGTTGAATTTATATAAAAGTTTGAGATTATGGGCAATGAACTAGAAAACAGATAAATGACTTGTTGGAAGATGTGGACAAGTTCCTGGAGGCGTGAGGCTCGCTTGTGGAGGGCGATGACCTCACTTGAGGCCAGACATCGCAGGGGAGGAGCCGCGCTTTGACGAGCTCCCGCCAGGAGGGAACCCCTAGTGATATTATCTCCAAGAGAAGAGAAGGTGCAGACGTTCCAGCTGTTGAATCGAGCTGAAGACGTTGCGGTCTCAAGTCCTGGACGGCGAGGAGAGAGTATTAAGCCGCCCAGTGACAGTTTTGTGGGCTGTGACAAGCGCCCTGGTCAGACGTTGTCAGAGGGAGAAGCGCCCTCGACCAGATAATCTGTGGTAAGCCCGATTTAAGCCAGTTCATAGTGTTTGCTTGTAGTTGGTCGTGTGCCCAGCGACAGTAGCGATGTTTATTTTCAAGTTAGAAATGTTTTGATATGGCAGAAAGCCTAAAATAAGAGAGTGAAGTGGGAGGAGCGCGGAGCGACGTCCGTCTTCTCTGAGCGCTGGCGGGCAACTGAAGGAGCCCGGCTCCTGAGGGAGGAGGCCCCTCCCAGCGTGAGTGAGGCTCGCCCAGCGAGGTGGCGCATGGACTCGCCCACGGGGGAGTCCACTCTCATTAAATGTAGAAGACAGATAGAGATTGGAGACAAAGATGTTGTATGATTAATTTTGTTTATGTGTTAAAAAGGGAAACAATTTATTGGAGTGCAAATGGGTTGCAGGTTTGTCCTTTGGGGAAGAAGTTGCTGAGGACTTGGAAGCCAGCACAGAAGGAGTAGTTGGTGAGACTCCAAGGCAGGGAAGGAGAGGACCTCGAGCTGTGAGGAGAAGCAGTGAGGAGTGTCACGTGCTTCTGCAGAGGTGGTGAAGTGCCACAGTTATTCGAGGAAACTTTATGGTGCAGCAGCCAGGAGAGCTGTGGATGATCCTAATAGGAGTAGGGAAGCACCATAGTTGTTCAAGGAATCTTCATGGTAGCAGCCTGGAGGAGCTGCAGAGGATCCTGGTGTTTAAGCCCTGAGGAACCTGAAGTTGTCAGGGTAGTGAAATAGTTCTAAATGATCACTTGTATGGAGGTGAGAGTGTTTGTCATTAGCGTGAACGACGCAGTGAGAGGTGAGTGATCGTTTGTCATTTATGTGCCAAGAAGTGTATATTGAAGTTTAGAGCTACAGACGTAGGCAGGAGTACCTACAGATATATATGTATTCTAAGACTGATAGAATGGTCAATTGATTCGTTGTGTGGCACGGATCATTTATACTGATATATATATATGTATGTTATTGCATTCAAATGCTGATTTGCCTTATATGTGTTTATAGGTATATATATATGTATACATTCTCTTGATGGTAGTGTAACATTATATTGTAAGACGTAATCTACTTGAGGAGGCTGATAATATTAGGTAATACCAAAAGATAGGATACCACTTAGCAAGCTGAGGATAGAGTTCTGATGGTGTTGGAGTGCAACCTGATTATAATAGTACAGAGTATAGGATTCATCATTATTATTATATGTATGCGTGTATTGTTATGTACTTCGTCCAGTAAATGTACCCAAATTTGCTGGTGTTTGCACTTGTCCCAGTGAGGCTTCCCAGGAAATAGTAAAGAAGGAGAGAGAGAGCAAGAAACAGGAACCACTGCTGTGGACAGGGTAAGACAGAAGTCTAGTAAGACATAGGGGATTGAGGAGGTCATATTTCATGAGGAGAGAGTGGGGAGTCACAGCGGCTCGAGTGGGTGTGTGCACGTGACAACAAGGCTGCGTGTTGGAGCCGCATCCCCTAAACGTGTGACGTTGAGCCCCTCTCCAAGAGCCAGAAGTGCCTAGTGTGATCTCCTAGTGAAATATGAGCATTTGTCGAGTTGTGGGTTGGGTGGTCCGTCAGCGGTAACACCACCAAATCCACCACCGCAACAAAATTGGGGGCCTGTGTCCGGGAGAGTGAACTGACACACCACACCCTGTCCAAGAGTGATTTGTACACCCTTGCTGAAATAGATAAACTGTGTGACCGCAGGTGTATATTCTCTCTCTTGGGAAGACTCACAGGACAAGATGGATAAGGTGCAAGCATTTGTAGAATCAGGCAAGCCTGAGGACTTGGAAGGTTGCACGAGGGATCAATAAAACAGAAATAGCAGAAAAGTGTGGCATCAGGTTGAAAGCATCTAAAGTGGCTGGGATGAAGGATGAGATCCTTAGGCAGTTAAGAGCCAAAAGCGAAGCGGCAGAGCTAGGAGCCCAGAGAGGAGTGAAAGTGGAAAGGAGGATGATGGGCAGGATGAAGTGAGATCCCAGGGATCGAGTAGGAGCAGCAAGAGTAGCCGCAGTAGCAGGAGTAGCAGGAATAGGAGCTTGGAGAGATTCAGTTAGAGCTCCAGATGCAGCGAGAGGACAAGGAGAGACAGTTCCAGCTGGAAAAGATGAAATTAGAA
>WNGS01008994.1:5051-17500 GCA_020271785.1 Procambarus virginalis
TGATATGCAATTTTAGTACCTTAGTATGGCATAAACCTACTTTGATACCCAATAAAGCTACCTTGATATGCAATAAAACCACCCCCTAGTATTCCATAAACCACCCTTGATATGCAGTAAAGCTACCTTGATGTATAATAAAGTTACCTTGATATGCAATAAAGTTACCTTGATATGTAATGAAATATCTTAACCTGCAATAAAATCCTTCCTAACAAACTTAGTCTTTCCCCAATCAATATATATATATATATATATATATATATATATATATATATTATATATATATATATATATAATATATATATATATATATAATATATTATATATAATTATAATAATATATATATACACATCACAACAAACTCGCACATTAGTTACATATTAGAGTTTTTGTTATGTAAGTTTAAAAAAGAATCGGACATTTTTTAAATTATATAAATATAATTAAATTACAGTACGAAGAAAAGGAATATTTGTTGACTTATTATTCATTTGTGTCTTTTTTAAAGTCTTACGAAAGTTTTTCACTGGTTTTTGTAAAGTGAATAAAAAGTAATGAATATATAAATATTTGCACTCTCCCGAGATCATTTTTAGAGCGGTTAATATGCATTAATATCGCCATGATATATACCCTGGTTATAATCTACGACCCAGAGTATAATTTAATCATTAATATTTAAAATAGTTTGGCCCAGCAACGGGTAACTTTCTTCACCACGTTAAATCTTACTGCGGACCTGCGGGTAAAATAGCGCAAGGAAGTGTTATGTAAACTTTACCACCAGTCGCGTCATCGGGGATTATCCTCTACATCTGATCAATGGCAGTTTCAGTCGATATATTTCACAATATATCTTTCCTTAATATCACTTTGGTTGAAGTTGAGTGTGATTCTGATGCGGGTGCTGACGCAATCATTCAATGAGTGAGACACGCGTTCGAAGCCATGGTCCGCGCTCTGACACGGGCCACCACCACCTGTTGACCACTGTGGTGGGGCGGGCGGCCCACGTGAGAGGGCGGACCGTGGGCGGGCCGTGGGCGGGGCCGCCCACGCAGGTCCTCACTACATCTGGGCGGTTGTCTCACCACCCGCATCACAATTACGCTAGCCTACGTTTGGGCATTTTATATTAAATTGATGTGAACGTTCTTTGTCCATTGTTCTCTCACTTGGACCACTTTGGGGGGGGCCTCGCTGAGACCACTTTGGGAGTACCGCCACAGGCTAGGCTAGGCGGAGTACCTCCACAGGCTAGGCTAGGGGGAGTCAGACCCCCGCAGGCTAGGCTAGGCCGGGCCCGGCGGAGTCAGACCCCCACAGGCTAGGCTAGGCCGGGCCAGGCGGAGTCAGTCCCGCAGAATAACTGCTATATTCCACCAACATTAAACCATTTGCTAGTTTGTCAAAGAGCATAACTAACGCGGGCGGCGAACCTGGCGTGAATTCACCCACACTCGCAGATGAGAGTAGTTAGAGTAACGACCTAGATGAGTCGTACAAACGTCGCGTCATAGACCACCAGAAAGTAGAATTTTTTATCATTGAATTTGGACAAACTGAAAAAGTTTTTATATATTTTGGGGGTAATAAAACCCTAACCTAACCATTATAGGTTTAATACATGTTATCTGTGGCCTAATATAGTATATATGTGCTTTGCTAACACTAGGAATTAAAATTTAAATTTAAATTTGGTTATTAGCTTTTATTTTTATTGTATAGCTGTACTAAAATAGTACAAAAGTGGCTTTCTATTCACTATTTTTTTCACTATATAGTTTCACTATTTTATAGAATAGTTCAACCGATTCTCTCAGTCTACATCGCATTTTGACATTACCTAGGGCCAAAAAGTTATGTACAACAAAATAGACTCAAAATTTATCTGTGTTAGTTTTCTGTATGTGGGTCCTGGGGTTGGTTAGGTTGGGGCACTTTAGTACAGCAGTTTAGTGATGTTGGCAACGGTCAGGAGGGCAGGCTCAATAGTTAGCGAAAGTTATAATCAGTATGGTTGCCATTTTGTCTTGGCCAACCCAAAGTTGTCGATAGTTAGCCGGGCAAAATACTACCCATCATATGCAGGCGATGAGTCACAATAACGTGGTTAAAGTATGTTGACCAGACAACACACTAGAAGGTGAAGGGACGACGACGTTTCGGTCCGTCCTGGACCATTTTCAAGTCGATTGTGAGGATCAATCGACTGAGAATGGTCCAGGACGGACCGAAACGTCGTCGTCCCTTCACTTTGTAGTGTGTGGTCTGGTCAACACCCATCAAATACTGGTGAGGATGTTCCCAACGGTGAACGTACCATCATGTAGGTCAATCTTGACAGACACTACCTCGTCTCGGGCCGCCGGAACGCACAACGGAAATGGTGTCTTGCGTCCCCCTCTTCAAGAACCTACAAGGTTGATACAGCGCCTGGCGCAGGTACAAGGGTCACAGGGAACTTGTACAATACATATTTTCCCTTTACTGGTTTGTATCTTGGGTGCAGAGAGACATATTGGCCTGCTCGTAGTGTTCTCTCGTGCCCTGGTGAGCATCTAGTTCTTGCTCCACTTGTCATTGGAAGACGTTACTGCTTTTTTGCTCAAATGAGCATGACGATTGTGCAGTATAGGACCGGCTTTGACTTAAGTTTATCATCCAGTGTTCCCCCAGACTCCTGACGGTGCGTCTGGGATGACTTTGTATCCGATAGTCTTCCACTTGGGGGGTGCATCTGGTGGTGGGGGTCCGGCATTCACCTTCCCGGGGTACTTTTTGTTTTGAATAGCATACTTAGGCACATCTGCATTTCTGCAGCACCCCCTAGAGCCCAGACTATACGAGGTGATACATAGTGCATCAAAGAGCTACCTTTTTACCGCAAAACAATCCTCATCTTGCAGGAGGGATAGTCACATTCGCGTATGTAATCAGTAGCCTGAACTGGCAAACTTTGAATGCATAAGAAGATATCAAGAATACAAAAAGTGAATGAAGTAACAATGGTATTCAAATAATACCATTAGGGGGGGGACGCCAAAGCTTGCTAGCATCTGCAACAGTGTTGCAAACAGAAATTTTTCGTCTGCAAACGACGTGAATCTGCAAGATTTTAGAATTTCCCCTGACACAGGAACACGAGGACAAGTCCTGCGCCAGTGCTAGTGTGGGACTTAAACTCATAATTCAACATCTGACAACCTTAAATTACCCGCTATGTCACATCCAGCTGGGCACTTAAGCCATTCACCACCTGCAGACTCAACAATCTATACACATAGCAACAAACAAAACATGATACTCGACACACACAGTCCATATAGATTCAATGTAAACAGGTTTGTAGTTAACAGAATTAATAAAATCAAATAATGACGTGTGCATTATACAAGCACTGCACAAGGTAACAGTACAATCTATAATCAGTAACAAAACAAATTCAAGCCGAATTATGCACAAAGTAGTATAGCACATCAAGAGTACACTAATGAAATGAAAATGTTAAATACAATGTTCAGACAGACATTTTCAGTACACAGATCACGATTACGCATTCAAAATACGGCACACGGAACACTTAGTACGAATACGGAAACAGAATCAACCCCACAGAATCAACGCCACAGAATCAACCCCACAGAATCAACGCCACAGAATCAACGCCACAGAATCAACCCCACAGAATCAACGCCACAGAATCAACCCCACAGAATCAA
Source organism: Procambarus virginalis (assembly GCA_020271785.1). NCBI lineage: Eukaryota > Metazoa > Arthropoda > Malacostraca > Decapoda > Cambaridae > Procambarus > Procambarus virginalis. The sequence continues at coordinate 8,778 of WNGS01008994.1, forward strand.
CGCCACAGAATCAACGCCACAGAATCAACCCCACAGAATCAACGCCACAGAATCAACGCCACAGAATCAACGCCACAGAATCAACGCCACAGAATCAACCCCACAGAATCAACCCCACAGAATCAACGCCACAGAATCAACGCCACAGAATCAACGCCACAGAATCAACCCCACAGAATCAACCCCACAGAATCAACGCCACAGAATCAACGCCACAGAATCAACGCCACAGAATCAACGCCACAGAATCAACCCCCACAGAATCACCGCCACAGAATCAACGCCACAGAATCAACCCCACAGAATCAACCCCACAGAATCAACCCCACAGAATCAACGCCACAGAATCAACGCCACAGAATCAACGCCACAGAATCAACGCCACAGAATCAACCCCACAGAATCAACGCCACAGAATCAACGCCACAGAATCAACGCCACAGAATCAACGCCACAGAATCAACGCCACAGAATCACCGCCACAGAATCACCGCCACAGAATCACCGCCACAGAATCAACGCCACAGAATCACCGCCACAGAATCAACGCCACAGAATCAACGCCACAGAATCAACGCCACAGAATCACCGCCAAAGAATCAACGCCACAGAATCACCGCCACAGAATCACCGCCACAGAATCAACGCCACAGAATCACCGCCACAGAATCAACGCCACAGAATCACCGCCACAGAATCACCGCCACAGAATCAACGCCACAGAATCACCGCCACAGAATCAACGCCACAGAATCAACCCCACAGAATCAACGCCACAGAATCAACGCCACAGAATCAACCCCACAGAATCAACGCCACAGAATCAACCCCACAGAATCAACGCCACAGAATCAACGCCACAGAATCAACCCCACAGAATCAACGCCACAGAATCAACGCCACAGAATCAACCCCACAGAATCAACGCCACAGAATCAACGCCACAGAATCAACCCCACAGAATCAACCCCACAGAATCAACGCCACAGAATCAACCCCACAGAATCAACGCCACAGAATCAACCCCACAGAATCAACCCCACAGAATCAACCCCACAGAATCAACCCCACAGAATCAACCCCACAGAATCAACGCCACAGAATCAACGCCACAGAATCAACCCCACAGAATCAACGCCACAGAATCAACGCCACAGAATCAACGCCACAGAATCAACGCCACAGAATCACCGCCACAGAATCAACCCCACAGAATCACCGCCACAGAATCAACGCCACAGAATCAACGCCACAGAATCAACGCCACAGAATCAACCCCACAGAATCAACCCCACAGAATCAACCCCACAGAATCAACGCCACAGAATCAACGCCACAGAATCACCGCCACAGAATCAACCCCACAGAATCAACGCCACAGAATCAACCCCACAGAATCAACCCCACAGAATCAACCCCACAGAATCAACGCCACAGAATCAACGCCACAGAATCAACCCCACAGAATCAACCCCACAGAATCAACCCCACAGAATCAACGCCACAGAATCAACGCCACAGAATCAACCCCACAGAATCAACGCCACAGAATCAACGCCACAGAATCAACCCCTACAGAATCAACGCCACACAATCAACCCCACAGAATCAACGCCACAGAATCAACGCCACAGAATCAACGCCACAGAATCAACGCCACAGAATCAACGCCACAGAATCAACCCCACAGAATCACCGCCACAGAATCACCGCCACAGAATCACCGCCACAGAATCAACGCCACAGAATCAACCCCACAGAATCAACCCCACAGAATCACCGCCACAGAATCACCGCCACAGAATCAACGCCACAGAAACCCTGAGACCTTCAACACCACCACATTCTGTGAACCACACTCGCATCATCCCGGGAAGCCCTGCTTGAAGCCCCTGCAGAGTATACAATGGTCTGCCAGCCAGGTAACCTAACAGCTGGACCACTGTCAGCCTCCTCAAACGACCAGCCCGCAGACAATAATATAATCCGTCACCAATACTATCAACGACCACAACCAGCAAAGGAGTTGTAAAAAAAACTGTACAAAAAATAACATTCTCAAACAAGAAGGCCCACACAAACCAGGGAACGTATCCTCAATCACTCATTAAACATTTGCGGTCTCCACAAAAATAAAACGAATTCATTTGATTCTCCCAGTCACCAAAAACAAATAACCATCAGTCTCCAGAATGGTGAACAAACACAAGCGAGCGTTAACCACCATGAGGCATTTACCAAAACAACCTCATGAACCATGGGTGCTTAAGAAGCTTGTATTAACATTTCCTCTGACTTCAGGCCAATCCAAACACACACACACACACAGATCCTCAACACGACGACGAGATCTACTACTCAAACGCCAATATATTTGACCACTAGAGCACACTGTGTAACCATTGTGCTCTCTGAAGTATTGAGGAGCACCTCGGTACTTAGAGTAGTAGAGATGTATGAGACGGGCGACATCACCCACAACCGGAGCCTGCAACAGATAACTAACCCATAAGGCGACAAAGGTACCGACAAAGAGACGAAACTAAGGAATTCTGGCTAAACTCCCTCTGAAATGTAACATAAAATATTGCTGCAGCTTTCCAGTATATGTCCACCAAACTCAACCAACGTTAGCACGAAACGACGGCACACTCTTCACTAGCATATACTGGTCCATCATCAGAAACTGGAAAATCGACCGATTGACAGACTCTACCACATTCTTCCCCAACAGATATCAATGTATAAAATACCAGACTTAATGACAAAACCCCCATAATCACTACAACTGCTGTTTTTATATCATCAAATGTTGTGACGTCAATCCAGCAATCGTTACACTGGCCTCACCACCCCATCCCACATCCTTCATCGAAGCCTCGTAATCAGGATACCACAGAATGTCAAGAGAATTTATCATAGGAACTACATGCCGCCACAATATCTAACAAGGAATCGACGACCACTGAACACCCATTCGGTTCCACAATACCTTCACCTATCACCAGATACCACCAACGTACCAGCAACATCCGAAACCAGACCTACCTTTAAACTAGCCTTAATGGCAGTACCATCATAACAAACCAAAGAGAACTGCCACAGCGAGACCTTCAACAAAGTATCAGATGATTCGATGATCTCCAACATACCAACTTACATCAGATGGTACGCACCTCTTTACGTGATGAACATCAGATGGTACGCACCTCTTTACGTGATGAACATCAGATGGTACACACATCTTTACGTGATGAACATCAGATGGTACATACCTCTTTACGTGATGAACATCAGATGGTACGCACCTCTTTACGTGATGAACATCAGATGGTACGCACCTCTTTACGTGATGAACCTCGGCACGAACCATTTCCAGTGACACGGGTGCTCCCTCACTACCACCCACACCAGGATGAACAGGGAAAGCTACAGACAATCCACCCCTCACCACTCTCAACTGCGCACTTCCTCTTTTTGTGCGTATTCACCAAATCCCCACTCAACTTTTTCCCCTTTGAAATGCGGCACTGTATCATCACAAACGAAACCATTTTTGTAACATCAACCTTACAGCGAGCACCACTGCCAAGCATCTCTATAGCAACCATTCGTGACGTGATGGTCGACCACCATCACCAACACCACCTGCAGGGACACCACAAGACACCCGCAAGGAATCACCATCCATCTTACCACCTCCATGATTCCCAACACCCGACATTGGTGGAAGATAAACTTCCGTGAGCCTCATTCCCCGGAACATTTGCTCCCTCCGGAACAACCACACACACACAGCAGCCATATGACCAGGCATCTCACTCTTGAAACAGGTATGCCCCTTGCCTTTGATCAAATATATACAGCATGCTTTCTGACATGCATAGCGATGAAGGGATCCCCCCTGCACGACCTCCAGACTGACACTCAGGTCCCAGATAAAACCCTCCTGGTATTGGTATACTAATACCAATAAAACTGGTATTAGAAGTAAAGCAATGGGGCCGAATATCAAGCACACTACCCATAATGGGAGAGCACCATCTTCACTACACCGTCGCGTATTGTCAATGGAGCATTCGTCTTGCACCACCTTATAGGCGGTGTCCTCCTCCTGCACCGTTGACCTTCACTGACATGTTGCCCACAGCAACTGTTGCAACTGCTTCAAAGCAGAGACTCGTCCTTGAACTTCAGAGTGACTTGTTCGTCACGAAGCTTCTGTATGGCAAGTAGGTCGGCAATTAGCCCGTCCTCATCAACAAAGGGCCAATGCTCATTAATGCAGTCTCCCCGTTTATGATTGAAAAACGGAATGCAGACCACTTGAGACTCTCAATCGATAACTGGAATTCGTTAACAACAATTTTGCATAATGTTGCATAGTCGACTGGATGATTGTAGAGCTTGTCAATCTGTTGATGTATCTCCCGCACGTTGAAAACTGCCACTGGCAATTCAACATCAATGCATTGGGTGGGTAGCTCAGGAGACTGAACTATTGGTATTGAAGGCATACGTGTGTTTTAATCCCAAGCAGTGCAATGCGCCAATAACCTGAGCATATCCACACCAATCTGAACCAGGCTGCTCAAATTGATGCTCAGTTGGGAGAGTAAACACGAGTATGGGACATGATGGGAGGTGGAGATTGGGCGGGGCGACGGAGGCCATCATGACGTGACCAGGGAATGTTAAGGAGAAGTACTGGTGTGGGTTGCCACTGTATCTTCAATTAATGTATTGCGCGGGTGGCAGCTACTCTTGTGGTAGTGGGCTACACCTTCAGCTAATATGGTGCGGGTGTTCCCTTGGTGTAGGGTTGTTAGTTGTGTGCTACATGGTGTAGGGTGTTGTGGTGTCCACAGTGTAGGGTGTTGTGGTGTCCACAGTGTAGGGTGTTGTGGTGTCCACAGTGTAGAGTGTTGTGGTGTCCACAGTGTAGGGTGTTGTGGTGTCCACAGTGTAGAGTGTTGTGGTGTCCACAGTGTAGGGTGTTGTGGTGTCCACAGTGTAGGGTGGCCACAGTGTAGGGTGTTGAGGTGTCCACAGTGTAGGGTGTTGTGGTGTCCACAGTGTAGGGTGTTGTGGTGTCCACAGTGTAGGGTGTTGTAGTGTCCACAGTGTAGGGTGTTGTGGTGTCCACAGTGTAGGGTGTTGTGGTGCCCACAGTGTAGGGTGTTGAGGTGTCCACAGTGTAGGGTGTTGTGGTGTCCACAGTGTAGGGTGTTGTGGTGTCCACAGTGTAGGGTGGCCACAGTGTAGGGTGTTGTGGTGTCCACAGTGTAGGGTGTTGCCACAGTGTAGGGTGTTGTGGTGTCCACAGTGTAGGGTGTTGTGGTGTCCACAGTGTAGGGTGTTGTGGTGTCCACAGTGTAGGGTGTTGTGGTGTCCACAGTGTAGGGTGTTGTGGTGTCCACAGTGTAGGGTGTTGTGGTGTCCACAGTGTAGGGTGTTGTGGTGTCCACAGTGTAGGGTGTTGTGGTGTCCACAGTGTAGGGTGTCCACAGTGTAGGGTGTTGTGGTGTCCACAGTGTAGGGTGTTGTGGTGTCCACAGTGTAGGGTGTTGTGGTGTCCACAGTGTAGGGTGTTGTGGTGTCCACAGTGTAGGGTGTTGTGGTGTCCACAGTGTAGGGTGTTGTGGTGTCCACAGTGTAGGGTGTTGTGGTGTCCACAGTGTAGGGTGTTGAGGTGTCCACAGTGTAGGGTGTTGTGGTGTCCACAGTGTAGGGTGTTGTGGTGTCCACAGTGTAGGATGTTGTGGTGTCCACAGTGTAGGATGTTGTGGTGTCCACAGTGTAGGGTGTGGTGGTGTCCACAGTGTAGGGTGTGGTGGTGTCCACAGTGTAGGGTGTTGTGGTGTCCACAGTGTATTGTGGTGTCCACAGTGTAGGGTGTTGTGATGTCCACAGTGTAGGATGTTGTGGTGTCCCCCACAGTGTAGGGTGTTGTGGTGTCCCCACAGTGTAGGGTGTTGTGGTGTCCACAGTGTAGGGTGTTGTGGTGTCCACAGTGTAGGGTGTTGTGGTGTCCACAGTGTAGGGTGTTGTGGTGTCCACAGTGTAGGGTGTTGTGGTGTCCACAGTGTAGGGTGTTGTGGTGTCCATAGTGTAGGGTGTTGTGGTGTCCACAGTGTAGGGTGTGGTGGTGTCCACAGTGTAAGGTGTTGTGGTGTCCACAGTGTAGGGTGTGGTGGTGTCCACAGTGTAGGGTGTGGTGGTGTCCACAGTGTAGGGTGTGGTGGTGTCCACAGTGTAGGGTGTTGTGGTGTCCCCCACAGTGTAGGGTGTTGTGGTGTCCCCCACAGTGTAGGGTGTTGTGGTGTCCCCCACAGTGTAGGGTGTTGTGGTGTCCCCCACAGTGTAGGGTGTTGTGGTGTCCCCCACAGTGTAGGGTGTTGTGGTGTCCCCCACAGTGTAGGGTGTTGTGGTGTCCCCCACAGTGTAGGGTGTGGTGGTGTCCACAGTGTAGGGTGTGGTGGTGTCCACAGTGTAGGGTGTTGTGGTGTCCCCCACAGTGTAGGGTGTGGTGGTGTCCACAGTGTAGGGTGTTGTGGTGTCCCCCACAGTGTAGGGTGTTGTGGTGTCCCCCACAGTGTAGGGTGTGGTGGTGTCAGAAGGGATGAGTCTGGTGTGTGAGCGGACGCTGGCTCACCAGGACAGCCATTATTCACTTTAGTTGTGTTGTTTACATACCCTGAACAAGACCATGACAGCTCTTGTGGTGTCTGCAGCACCCGGCGTGGCACCCCCGAAACCGCAGCGGTACGCGGGCGGGCCCCAGGGGCCAGCGGGCGGGGCCCATGGGCTGATGGGGGTGAAGGGCGGCTTGCGTCCCTCGGCGCCCCCGCCAGGGCCCCCTACCGGGCCTGCTGACGGCCCCCGTCCACAACACAACATGGCGCGCTCCTACTCCTACTCCTCCTCGTCTGAGGGCCTCGACCTCCTGTACTCCTCGCAGGGTCAGTGACACCGCCCTTAGTGCCGCCTGCTGCCACCGCCCCTTAGTGCCGCCTGCTGCCACCGCCCCTTAGTGCCGCCTGCTGCCACCGCCCCTTAGTGCCACCTGCTGCCACCGCCCCTTAGTGCCACCTGCTGACACCGCCCTTAGTGCCGCCTGCTGCCACCGCCCCTTAGTGCCACCTGCTGCCACCGCCCCTTAGTGCCGCCTGCTGCCACTGCCCCTTAGTGCCGCCTGCTGCCACCGCCCCTTAGTGCCGCCTGCTGCCACCGCCCCTTAGTGCCGCCTGCTGCCACCGCCCCTTAGTGCCGCCTGCTGCCACTGCCCCTTAGTGCCGCCTGCTGCCACCGCCCCTTAGTGCCGCCTGCTGCCACCTGCATGACAGCCAGTGTTCCGCCCTGCTCTAGTGCCCTAAGTGCCATCAGTTGAGGCCACTCTGCTCGACCGGTAACACACACTGCTCTTACCGGCCATATTGCTGCCTCCACCACCCTGCCCCTGCTTGACTGTCAACCCCCAGTGCCATAGTTGCTGCTAGTGCCACGTGTTGGGGTCTGCCTGTACCCCCACCCCTCCCCCCATTAATGCCACCCCACCCCCTCACCCTCCCCCCCATCTACCACCACCAACAGTATCACTACCATCACCCATTACCCCCCTTCACACAACATGTGTCTCTCCCATTACCACATAGCTAATACTACCACAATTGCCAACTCTCTCAATACCATCACTGCCACTTCAATTATCACCATTGCTAATTACATCACATTAACCACCACCACCACCACAAGTACCACCACTACCACCACACCACAATTACTACCTCTGTCAGTACCACCACCACCACCACAATTACTACCTCTGTCAGTACCACCACCACCACCACAATTACTACCTCTGTCAATACCACCACCACCACAGCTATTACTGCCACTGTCAGGTACCACCACCACCACCACAATTACTACCTCTGTCAGTACCACCACCACCACCACTATTACTGCCACTGTCAGGTACCACCACCACCACCACAATTACTACCTCTGTCAGTACCACCACCACCACCACTATTTCTGCCACTGTCAGGTACCACCACTACCAACACCTTCATTACTAGCACGACGACCACCATTAGTAGCACCACCATTAGTAGCACCACCATTAGTAGCACCACCATTAGTAGCACCACCATTAATAGCACCACCATTAGTAGCACCACCATTAGTAGCACCACCATTAGTAGCACCACCATTAGTAGCACCACCATTAGTAGCACCACCATTAGTAGCACCACCATTAGTAGCACCACCATTAATAGCACCACCACCATTACTACCACCACCATTACTACCACCACCACCATTACTAGCACCACCATTACTAACACCACCACCATTACTAACACCACCACCATTACTAACTCCACCATTACTAACACCACCATTAGTACCACCACCATTACTAACACCACCATTACTAGCACCACCACCATTACTACCACCACCATTACTACCACCACCACCATTACTAGCACCACCACCATTACTACCACCACCATTACTAACACCACCACCATTACTAACACCACCACCATTACTAACACCACCATTACTAACACCACCATTAGTACCACCACCATTACTAACACCACCATTACTAGCACCACCACCATTACTACCACCACCATTACTACCACCACCACCATTACTAGCACCACCATTAGTACCACCACCATTACTAACACCACCATTACTACCAC
>WNGS01008995.1:0-17242 GCA_020271785.1 Procambarus virginalis
GGCCCTTTGCAGTTACTTCCATTCTTCCCTTTAATTTCCCCAATTAATACCATTGCTTCGTGTTCTAACTTGTGTTGAAAGTTTTGTTCACCTCATCCAAAACTGTTGTAACATATCACCTCACCCAAAATGCGGGTATATAAGATGAAAGCTGTTTAAATCATAGCATAGTAGAACTCTGTTTAGTATTTGCAGGTTATAGTTGTGTGTGTGTGTAAACTAAAGTCTTTGAAAATGTAATAAGTTATTACGAAACGCATTGAAGTGTCGCGTCAGACTAGAAATAAAATGAATTTTGGAGAATTGATTTTTCAATTAAAATCGACAGTAAAAAGAAACATAAGAAATATTGAGAAAATTCGTGTTAGAATTAGAATTATTAATCTTACTTTTTCGGTCATATTTAATAGTATATGTTTACAAGAAAGACTGCTACCAAAATATACTTATATATATATATATATATATGCCCAACTTGCCTAAACACGCAAGAGAAATTATTAAACTTTAGAACACTTTCCCACCAGGAGACTCGAACCCTAGCCAGCACAGAAGCCTTCCAGCAACTGGCATAACAGGTAACACCTTAACCCACTGCACCACGCTCAGACCCTTAAAAGAGATGGTAATTTCGGGGTATTTCAACACTCCAAAGACTACCACCTCCCAAGAGCACTAGAGCAAGTGAGGGGTCAATTTTACGTTTTTTCATCAAGTCCCTGTTTAATATGGGAAGACACTGTGTCTATGCTTAATGCCCAACTTGCCTAAACACGCAAGAGAAGTTATTCAACTTTAAAACACTTTCCCACCAGGAGACTCGAACCCAAGCCAGCACAGAAGCCTTCCAGCAACTGGCATAACAGGTAATGCCTTAACCCCCTGCACCACACTCAGACCCTTAAAAGAGATGGTAATTTTGGGGTATTTCAACACCCCAAAGACTACCACCTCACAAGAGCACTAGAGCAGGTGAGGGGTCAATTTTACGTTTTTTCATCAAGTCCCTGTTTAATATGGGAAGACACTGTGTCTATGCTTAATGCCCAACTTGCCTAAACACGCATGAGAAGTTATTCAACTTTAAAACACTTTCCCACCAGGAGACTCGAACCCAAGCCAGCACAGAAGCCTTCCAGCAACTGGCATAACAGGTAATGCCTTAACCCACTGCGCCACGCTCAGACCCTTAAAAGAGATGATAATTTCTTTTAAGGATCTGAGCGTGGTGCAGTGGGTTAAGGCGTTACCTGTTATGCCAGTTGCTGGAAGGCTTCTGTGCTGGCTAGGGTTCGAGTCTCCTGGTGGGAAAGTGTTCTAAAGTTGAATATATATATATATATATATATATATATATATATATATATATATATATATATATATATATATATATATAGAGAGAGAGAGAGAGAGAGAGAGAGAGAGAGAGAGAGAGAGAGAGAGAGAGAGAGGGTGGCCTATATCAAGGCCCCACTCCAGCAGTCAGGGAAAACACCTCCAACAGCTTCATATCGACTGAGAATCTACTAGACGCCATCAAAGCAACATCGGTTGGAACCTTGCAGCACATCCCCAAAGCTGCCCGGCTCCAGGCAGCAGCCAAACTATCCAGCCTCTTGAAAAAGGTCAATGACTCCCCCGGAACCATCCAAGCATGGTGCAACCTTCTCCTGTTTGGAAACATATGCCTAGCTGTCCCTGCAAGGAGAGACAAATCACTAGCTTCCTCAGTCATTATAGCTATAAATAGTTTTCCTAGAGAGGACAACCAGGCACCCCTCCCCACCAGTGCCAAAAACACCCACCGCAGGAAAGGTATCAACAGCAGAACCGAGGCATACAAAATCAGAGCAACAGTCAGCAAGAAAATAGAAGAAGGCAACACAATAGAGGCAATCAGAGTCATCACCAGTGAAGACACATTTGCCACCAGGGATGCCGATACAGCACAAGCACTGAGGGAAAAACACCCACCCAGAGCTCCTCGTGAAGACAGTGTTTCCCTAGTCGGTGTCACCAGAGCAGAACCCCTGTGTGTGCTCAAATCCATGGTGCATAAAGCAGCTTTATCCTTTCCACCAGGATCAGCAGGTGGGTTCACAGGACTAAGACCCAACCACATCAAACAAATGCTCAACCCTGCACTGGGAGACATTGCACAGGGCCTCCTGGTCCCATCCAGAGAGGAAATGCTCACTGCATTCATGGTTCCTGCCTGCCATCTGAGGAGCTTGAGGAGCTATTCAACTTGTGACAAGCAGCCTTGTACCCTGCATGTAATCAATATTGTAACATTTTTGTGTAATGATATTTTCAAATAAAGTTAGATAAATATACACACATACCAAAAGAATAGGGGTGGTAGGAGAAGAACATATCAAAGTGTTCAGTGAGGATCCACAAGGTCTTCTCTGAGTACTCTTTATTTTCTTCTCCGAGGCAATGGGTCCCTACACTTACACCAGAGGTGGTACCCCTTCTATATATAAAAATATATATACATATATATATATATATATATATATATATATATATATATATATATATATATGCACATACTTGCATGAACCACAAGAGAAGATTAACAATCTTTAGACAACACCCACCAGTGGGACTCGAACCCAGAAAGCACAACTATCTTCCAATAGCTGCCATAACTAGTATGCCTTAACCCACTACACCAAGTCAGACCCTTAAAAGAGATAGAGACTTCGAAGCATTTACCTCAAATATCTCCACCTCCCAAGGGCGCCAGATTAGTGAGGGGTCACTCAAGCATTTTTCATCAAGCCACTGTCAATGTGGGAGAACTCGTGTCTATGCTATAAGCACATACTTGCATGAACCACAAGAGAAGATTAACAATCTTTAGACAACACCCACCAGTGGGACTCGAACCCAGAAAGCACAACTATCTTCCAATAGCTGCCATAACTAGTATGCCTTAACCCACTACACCAAGTCAGACCCTTAAAAGAGATAGAGACTTCGAAGCATTTACCTCAAATATCTCCACCTCCCAAGGGCGCCAGATTAGTGAGGGGTCACTCAAGCATTTTTCATCAAGCCACTGTCAATGTGGGAGAACTCGTGTCTATGCTATAAGCACATACTTGCATGAACCACAAGAGAAGATTAACAATCTTTAGACAACACCCACCAGTGGGACTCGAACCCAGAAAGCACAACTATCTTCCAATAGCTGCCATAACTAGTATGCCTTAACCCACTACACCAAGTCAGACCCTTAAAAAGAGATAGAGACTTCGAAGCATTTACCTCAAATATCTCCACCTCCCAAGGGCGCCAGATTAGTGAGGGGTCACTCAAGCATTTTTCATCAAGCCACTGTCAATGTGGGAGAACTCGTGTCTATGCTATAAGCACATACTTGCATGAACCACAAGAGAGATTAACAATCTTTAGACATATATATATATATATATATATATATATATATATATATATATAATATATATATATATATATATATATATATATATATATATATATATATGCGAACAAGCCTGAATGGTCCCCAGGACTATATGCAACTGAAAACTCACACCCCAGAAGTGACTCGAACCCATACTGCCTGGAGCAATGCAACTGGTATGTACAGGGACGCCTTAATCCGCTTGTCCGGTCGTGATGGTCAATTCGCTGGGGACTGCATTAACTCCTATGGTCACCAGGACCATAGGAGGTAATGCAGGCAGGTAGTCACTACAACGAGGAAATCATTGTTAGAGCTGAATTGACCTGGCGGCAACGAAGAGTTGGAAATACAAGCTGTACTTCATGTATTGAGTAAGTGAAGTGCGTGAATCGCCAGAGTAACAGAATACAGTGACCGTGGGTAGATATATCTGATGAAGGCGCAGGTGTCTTGGGAGTCCCTTTAGGACCAGCGGTGCCTTGGCAACGACGGAGAGTCGGCAGGACAGGCTGTTGATCCCTCATTATGTAGTTACTGATGTGGCTGTCAGATGTGTAGGCGATGAGCTTGATGCAGCAAAATGTAGCAGGCAGAGATGATCGCGGTAAAAGTCATAACGATAATCAAGCGATCATCAGAAAGGTTGCAGGCAGGGTTCCACGACAGGTATCAGCGGTTCACAGCAGGCAGCAGCAGTAGTGGATGATGCCCAGTGAGAGGCCATGTTGCTGTTCGTCGTGGCTGGGTGGCTGGAAATTTTCGACACTCCCTGGGTTACCAATGTAATGTAAGATTACGTTTACGTATTTGATTGATTAGATACACAGAGTATAGTGATTTTTTTTATTTATTTAGTAGTCTTGGTTTTAGCAGTCAGTTTGTTGGCAGTGTGGTGGTGTGTCGTAGAAGTTGAGAAGAAACCTGGAGCAGAGCAGAGAGGCCGGGGGTCGAGAGCTCGGATGCTGGGTGAGAGTCATAGAGTGCGGTGCTCTGAATGTGGGCAGAGTGGAGGAGTTTGATACAGGACGAGAGCATGGAAGTTCGATGCTGCCGGAGACTAGCTGTCAGCTCTGTGTCGAGGCTGAAACGTCTTGGAGTCAGTAGGAACTGTACACTTCGAGTGTTACATTCTTGTTGGTGAATATGGAAGATGTGCGTTAGCTCTCAAGCGTCTATACTGAACCACTCTTGAAATTAGACTGATTATTATTCATGTTGTTGTTTTAGATTCAGCTACGTAGAACAAAATGTTCCTAGTAGCACGGGCTATGGTGAGCCCATAGTGGACTTACCAGGCACAGGGGCAAGGCTGTATATGATGTGATTATTTGATTGATTGATGAATATTAAGCCACCCAGAAGGTGGCATGGGCAGGAATAGCCCGTAATGTGATTTTTCGATTGGTTGATGAAAATTAAGCCACCCAAGAGGAGGCAAGGGCATGAATAGCCCATAACACTTATTACTATTGTTATTGTTGATGTTGTTTTAGATTCAGCTACTCAAAACAAAAAGTTCCAGGTAGCACGGGCTATGGTGAGTCCGTAAATTACAAGGTGATTATTCTTTGTTGTTGTTTTAGATTCAGCTACTCAAACATAAAGTTCCAAGTAACACGGCCAATGGTGAGCCCGTAAATGGAGGATCTTTGGAGCTATTATCTGTATCAATGGCTGATACTGGAGATCTGGGAATGGATGTGAGTCTTCAGTACTGGAGGGTTGGCTGTACCAGTTATGGAGCTGGTGGGGTTAGTGTTGACCTCTAGGTCTTCCGTTTTTTCTTTGCTTGAGACTTTAGTTGAGCAGTGCTGTCGTTGGAGATTGGTGAGGTGGCCTCCATGAGGAGGTCTTGTATCGAGTAGGTGTCGTATTTGTGGTGCGGCAGTGAAGCTCCTACTAAGATTTCCTCGTTTGAGGAGTCCGTAACACCCGTAGGTGGTGTTTTCGTCTTTCACCTTGCAGCCTGTGGTAGACTCAGGTGTCGTGGATTGATGGTAGACGGTATTTGAGGAGTGTTGATGGTAATGTTAGCATTTGTAGACAGCACGTCTGCTAGCGCGGCTGCTGAGATGGTGATGGTAGGAGTGTTGGGAGCTGGAGAGGAAAATGCTTGTGTTTGTGCCGCCTGGGTCATGGGTGGTTCTGGAGTCTGTGTTGAAATCGACATCGTGGTCGTCCTGATGGTAATCTCCGGAGTGGTAGGGAGGCAGTGAGACTTGCGCCATTGGGGCCAGGCCATTGGCTATGTATAATGCGTTCAGTTCACTGACAAAATGGTTGCTGTCTGGTCCGGCTCTCAGCTAGTCTAATAAGACCAGGGATAATGCCTGAACGTGATGCAGGGGCTGTGAAGGAGCCTTTGGGGCCTTGGGTTCTAATTGTGAAGGCTGGGTCGCCTGGTGAGAAAAGCCACTTTTTTGTAAGACCAGAAAGTCTTCTAGTCGGTTGGTGAGAGCTGTGGTGGTGGGTTGAACGCCTGGGGCTCTGGTCGCGGAGATAGAAGTGTTGTTTCTCTTGGCTTCAACCTGGGCCTTGATGATTTCCTGTCTGCGTGGGCAGCGGTAGGAAATTGCGGAGTGATTACCATCACAGAGCAAGCAGCGATGGGTTGTTGCCTTACATATGCAGTAGTGATGATCCAGTGCGCACAGGCTGCACTTCTGGACAGGGTGCTGACACTTGTTGGTTGGGTGGGAGAGCTCGTAGCACTTGAAACATTGCTGGATCTCATGGTATCTTTCTTTTTTTACTTGGTGGGGTTGTTTTTGTAAGCCGAAGCAGTAGAAACCTTGGGTGGCTGCAGCTATGGTGGTGAAAGTAATCTTTATTTGTTGGTGCTGCAAAACTCTAGGTTGCGGGCGGTCAGCAATCGGTCCATAATATTATGTTGCGGGCGGTCAGCAATCGGTCCATAATATTATGTTGCGGGCGGTCAGCAAACCACTGGCTGGTCCTGCTCGTAAAAACAGTTCTTCGGCCAGGAACTGACGTGGAAAGTGAGGATGTAGGTGGTGCTCCACCTACATCCTCATCATTGCTCAACATTATTATAACAATAATGGAAGGATTAGTGAAGGAACTGATGAATCTAGTTACTAGGAACTCTGAGAGCAGAGATAGATTCCCTACGGGAGGAGGTACGACAGCTGAAACATCGAGAAGAAACGAAGGAGACCAACATTAACAAGACTTCGTCGTGGAAAGTCGTTAAGGACAGGGGTCTTAAGAAGACGTTGACAAGGCCGCCTACAGGCGCCCTAAGGACATGAAATTCATTTGCCGTGTTGGAAGACGAGTGCTGTGGTGAGCCAGCAGTTCACTCGAAAGGGAAATCAACGAAGATCAGCGAAGCGCAGGCCCCTCAAAGTGCTCAGAAAGTTAAGGAGGTAGGTACCTAAGCGAATTTTGGTGGTGGAACATTCCCAGGTGAGGTATTTAGATAGGACGTTTTGTGCCAGTGATAGGGGGAACAGGTTAAGGGTTTGCTATCCGGGAGCTGGAATTGGAGATATTGTTGACACCATGAAAGATATTATGACGGGAAATGGGAACAAACCCATTATTTGTATTAGTGCAGGGGGTAATGTAGTTGGACGAGTTAGGAGTGAGGAACTGATAAAGAAATTTAACAAAGCCATAGAATTAGTTAGGAGCAAGAGAGGAATCCCGATTACATGTGTCATTCTTCCAAGAAAGAACGTTGGGAATGAATGGTTGTCGAGGGAAAGATATTGCAAATCAAATGCAATATCTTTCATAGACAACTGGGAACACTTCTATGGAAGAAGTGAAATGTATGCTCGTGATGGGGTGCACCTATCGAGGGCTGGGGTTGTTGCTGTTGCGAACTCGTTGGAACCAGTGGTTAGAGGTATTTGTTTGGGTTTAAACTGTTAGTAGACAGTGGTATGGGAATTGATAGGGAGGAAGGAGGTAATAAAAGTATGTATTTGTTGGAGAAACAAATTGGCAAAATGATCAGGGAAAGAGAAGGGCCTCAAAATAACAATTCACTTAGGGTATATTACACTAACAGTAAAAGTCTAAGGAACAAAATAAACGAGTTAAATGCTCTTGTCTGTACAGAAAAAATAGATATTATTGCACTTACCGAAACGTGGATGAATGTAGAAAACAGAGAACTATTAGCTGAATATCAAATAAATGGATTTAAACTATTTCACACAGATAGATATATTAGACGAGGAGGGGGAGTAGGCATATATGTTAGGGACAATTTAAAATGTAGTCTCAAAGAGGGAATCAAAACTGAGCCACACACAGAAACTATTTGGATGGAATTAAACGAAAAAGCAAATAATATTATAATAGGAGTTATATATAGGCCACCAAATTTAGACAGAATGGAAGCAAAGCATCTATGGGATGAAATATCTAGAGAATCTAGATCTAACAGTATTTATGTCATGGGTGACTTTATTTTTAATGGAATAAACTGGGTGAACAAAACAGGGAATAACGAAGCAGAAAATTTTCTAGAATTAATTGACGATTGTTTTCTTACGCAACACATTAAGGAACCAACGCGGGAAAATAATATTTTAGATTTAGTGTTAACTAACAGGGAAACAAAAATTAAGGAGATCGAAATAGGGAGTGAACAGTGATCATAAAGAAATCAGATTTAGCATAGAATAGAATATATCTGTAGGAGAAAATTCTGTTAAAATGCCTGATTTTCGAAAAGCTGATTTCAATAGCCTAAGAATTTTTTTGGGTCAAATAGATTGGAATCACTTGGGTATGGGGTGTGGGCTAGACGTGAACCCAGCGACAGGTGACGTATTAGAGGATTTCGATGTGGATTCAAAATATAACCTATTTAAAAATATTCTAAGCAAAGCCCAGGAACGAAGTATACCATATAAATTGAATAGATCGAATACTAATAATCAAAGTGGATAACAAAGGATCTGAAGAACGTTATAGGTAAAAAGAGAGCGTGGTACAAAAGGATTAAGAATGGGGAAGTCAGCTTAGAACATGAATTCGCATAACTTGTTAGAAATGTTAAAAAAGAGATAAGGAAAGCAAAAAGAAACTATGCTAACTAAAAAAGAAACTAAAAAGAAACTATAAAGTTCGCATAGCAGGGCAAGCGAAGACAAATCCCAAAGGGTTTTTTCAGTTATATCGAACTAAGACTAGGGAAAGGATAGGTCCATTAAAAACTGAGACAGGTCAAATAACGGATAATGACGAGGAGATGAGTAGTATTTTTAATAAATATTTTATATCTGTATTTACTAAAGAGGTACTTAACAATATGCCTTCAGCCGAACAAGTCTATGTGGGTGGGGACGAGGACAGTTCCACTAGTTTAGCAGTTACCAGGGAGGACGTAATTAAACAAATAGTAAAACTAAAACTAAACAAATCCCCAGGGCCGGATGAAGTGTTTGCCAGGGTGCTTAAAGAATGCAAAGAGGAGCTTCCCGAGCCACTGTCTACCATATTTATGAAATGAATAGAGTTAGGCACAGTGCCAGAGTCATGGAAGGTAGCTAATGTGGCACCAATTTTAAGAAAGGAGATAAATCACTTGTGTCAAACTATCGGCCAATTAGCCTAACGTCTATTGTGGGAAAGTTACTTGAATCGATAATTGCAAATAGAATTCGCCTTCATCTTGAAAATCATAAATTAATAAATGAGTCGCAAATGGTTTTACAAATGGCCGTTCATGTTTAACAAATTTGCTAAATTTTTATTCCAGCATAGTTGAGGTAGTTGATAGTGGTAAGGATTGTGATGTTGTGTACCTTGACTTTAGCAAAGCTTTTGATACAGTGCCACATGAAAGACTGATAAAAAATAGAGGCTCATGGTATTGGGGTGCTATATTAAGTTGGATTAGGGCATGGCTATTCCAGAGAAAACTGAGAGTTAGTATAAATGGGGTTAAGTCAGAGTGGGATAATGTTGTTAGTGGAGTGCCTCAAGGCTCTGTCTTGGGACTTCTGTTCTTTATAATATATATAAATGATTTAGATTCAGGTTTGAGTAGCAACATCTGCAAATTTGCAGATGATTCAAAAATCGGTAGGCAAATTAACACGGAAGAAGACTCACTATCACTTCAAGTTGATCTAAATAGGGTTTTGAAATGGTCAAAAGATTGGCAGATGCAGTTAATGCTGTTAAATGTAAAGTTCTGAGGCTAGGTAATGATGATAGAGTTACAAAATACGAGCTAGATGGTGTTGAGATTGCGAAGTCGGATTGCGAAAGGGATCTGGGAGTTATGATTAGTAAGAATTTAAAACAAAAGGATCAATGCATGAATGTTCGTAATAAGGCAAATAGGACACTGGGATTTATTAATCGAAGCGTTAGTAACAAGACACCTGGTGTGGTTCTTCAGCTATATCTTGCTCTGGTTTGGCCCCATTTAGATTATGCAGTTCAGTTTTGGTCGTCGTACTATAGAATGGATATAAATTCACTTGAACATGTCCAGCGTAGGATGACTAAGTTAATTCCCCAAATTAGAAATCTTTCATATGAATAAAGATTAACAAAGCTTAAATTGCATTCATTGGAAAGGCGAAGAGTTAGGGGTTACATGATAGAGGTTTACAAGTGGATGAATGGACATAACAAAGGGGATATTAATAAGGTATTAAAAGTATCAACACAAGACAGAACACGAAACAATGGGTATAAATTGGACAAGTTTAGATTTAGGAAAGACTTGGGTAAATACTGGTTCGGTAACAGGGTTGTTGATTTGTGGAACCAATTACCCCGTAACGTTGTGGAAGTGGGGTGCCTCGATTGTTTCAAGCGTGGGTTGGACATGTTTATGAGTGGGATTGGGTGGTTATAGATAGGAGCTGCCTCGTATGGGCCAATAGGCCTTCTGTAGTTACCTTTATTCTTATGTTCTCCTTCCGAAGTGTAGCATCGTTGGTCAAGCGTTTTTCTAGCTCTTTCTCACATGAAAAGAAGAGCACGATATCATCACCTTGCTGACTATTGTCAGTGGGTGTGATACCGGTACCGTCCTTCAGAATCTTAAGAATATTGCTTCTCCCGAAAGCATGACCGTCAAGGGGGGGGGGAACTCTAACCATTAGACGTTTGGGTCACATTTTGTGTCCACACCCTCAACGGGTAGCAGTGTGAATGTGGGTGATTATTTGATTGATTGATTGATAATGATTAAGACACCCAAGAGGTGGCACGGGCAAGAATAGTCCGTAAGTGTGATTATTCTTTGTTGTTGTTTAAGATTCAGCTACTAGGAACAAAATGTTCCAAGTACCACTGGCTATGGTGAGCCCGTAGTGGACTTACCTGGCACAGGAGCGGGGCTGTGAAATTATTCGCTTATCGATTGCATATATAATCAGACCACATCTCACCTCACCATCCACTAATAGGTTAGGAAGTAGTGTTAACTGAAATTAGAGGAAGAGGTATGAATTTGTTATTAGTGGACTAAGTAGAATTAACAAACCCTTCTCATTATCTGCACATAAACTAATGTGAATTTGGAGCAAGTATTTACTAACATAAGTTTAAAGTAACTTTTATTTTGTTATATTAATTAACTTTAGTTTTAACGATTTTTTTTACTCTACTCTTGTTTCTCAATATTCACATTGAAGTTTAAATACGTATTTTTTTATGTTACGTTAGCAGACCATAAGCTGGGTATAACTGCAATACCTTAATTAACGTAATACCACATAGCCCAGATGTCTCTTACCTCTTCCCATCCGTGGTGATGAAGTTTCAGTACTGAACATTCGTCAACTTCTACGTTAGTAACCTCGCTTTTGCCATGGCTAAGAATGTCGCTTCTGTGGGTACAATCTCCCATAAGCTACAGTCATTCACGCCGTAGTCCACAACAGTCAGGGTGATAGTTATTCATGTGTTATGAATAACAATGTTCTAAGATTCAAATGTGGCCTATCATCAAGGTCTTCCTCTAACCACCAAAACGCATTTTCCATTTTTCCGTCGCGCACCATGTTATTGAATGTTATGAATCTTGGGATCAACAGAAGGTTTGCGTTTTCAGTGTCTATTTGTATCACTTTTTTAACGATAAAGTTCTTAGTGAATCCTAATACTTTTAATTTTGCTCGTCTTATGTCATTATCTACTTCATGAGAAACATCTATGACTGTTTTACTGTTCTGTGCTTCAGACTAAATAGTCTTCAAGGCTTGGTTCCTTCTTTTGATAATTACGTAATTTTCAAAGCCTTATAATAGTTACTGATTTTGTCAACAGACAGTTTTGTTTCAGATTAACGAAAATTTTACTAACCTTGATGTAGAAATATTCTCGTGAAGTTGAACACATACTCCAGCCATCCTTGTGTAGCCTCCGTCGGCACACATGAGGACAGGAGAAAGACCGCCAGGGGCAGCATCAGCAGCATCGTAAGGATGGCCGCCCACACCAGTGGCGCCAGGGAAAACACGAAGCCCCACGGGTCCACCTCCGGCCGACCTCGACCTCCCACAATCCTTCCATACTCTATTATCATAGGCCAAGTAAAATCCACAACTTGGGCTCGAGATTCACTGATGCTGATAGGACCAAGTCCAATGTCCACCTCCTGGGAGAAAGTGTTAGTCAAGTGTTAATTTGTTTGGTCGGAAATACCAACACCATTTAATAACGTCCAGTACAATATGCTGATAATAATGTTACTGATTTTGTATTAACAATTTAACACAAAAGTATATTATTTAATAATTTAAAGTAGATTAGAATTGTGGAATTTTCCTCGTGAAAATGAGGATATAATTGCCCCGTCACCAGATATTATTTATACATATTCTGGTGACGGGGCAATTATATCCTCATTTTCACGAGGAAAATTCCACAATTCTAATCTACTTTAAATTATTAAATAATATACTTTTGTGTTAAATTGTTAATACAAAATCAGTAACATTATTATCAGCATATTGTACTGGACGTTATTAAATGGTGTTGGTATTTCCGACCAAAAAAAATTAACACTTGACTAACACTTTCTCCCAGGAGGTGGACATTGGACTTGGTCCTATCAGCATCAGTGAATCTCGAGCCCAAGTTGTGGATTTTACTTGGCCTATGATAATAGAGTATGGAAGGATTGTGGGAGGTCGAGGTCGGCCGGAGGTGGACCCGTGGGGCTTCGTGTTTTCCTGGCGCCACTGGTGTGGGCGGCCATCCTTACGATGCTGCTGATGCTGCCCCTGGCGGTCTTTCTCCTGTCCTCATGTGTGCCGACGGAGGCTACACAAGGATGGCTGGAGTATGTGTTCAACTTCACGAGAATATTTCTACATCAAGGTTAGTAAAATTTTCGTTAATCTGAAACAAAACTGTCTGTTGACAAAATCAGTAACTATTATAAGGCTTTGAAAATTACGTAATTATCAAAAGAAGGAACCAAGCCTTGAAGACTATTTAGTCTGAAGCACAGAACAGTAAAACAGTCATAGATGTTTCTCATGAAGTAGATAATGACATAAGACGAGCAAAATTAAAAGTATTAGGATTCACTAAGAACTTTATCGTTAAAAAAGTGATACAAATAGACACTGAAAACGCAAACCTTCTGTTGATCCCAAGATTCATAACATTCAATAACATGGTGCGCGACGGAAAAATGGAAAATGCGTTTGGTGGTTAGAGGAAGACCTTGATGATAGGCCACATTTGAATCTTAGAACATTGTTATTCATAACACATGAATAACTATCACCCTGACTGTTGTGGACTACGGCGTGAATGACTGTAGCTTATGGGAGATTGTACCCACAGAAGCGACATTCTTAGCCATGGCAAAAGCGAGGTTACTAACGTAGAAGTTGACGAATGTTCAGTACTGAAACTTCATCACCACGGGATGGGAAGAGGTAAGAGACATCTGGGCTATGTGGTATTACGTTAATTAAGGTATTGCAGTTATACCCAGCTTATGGTCTGCTAACGTAACATAAAAAAATACGTATTTAAACTTCAATGTGAATATTGAGAAACAAGAGTAGAGTAAAAAAAAATCGTTAAAACTAAAGTTAATTAATATAACAAAATAAAAGTTACTTTAAACTTATGTTAGTAAATACTTGCTCCAAATTCACATTAGTTTATGTGCAGATAATGAGAAGGGTTTGTTAATTCTACTTAGTCCACTAATAACAAATTCATACCTCTTCCCCTAATTTCAGTTAACACTACTTCCTAACCTATTAGTGGATGGTGAGGTGAGATGTGGTCTGATTATATATGCAATCGATAAGCGAATAATTTCACAGCCCCGCTCCTGTGCCAGGTAAGTCCACTACGGGCTCACCATAGCCAGTGGTACTTGGAACATTTTGTTCCTAGTAGCTGAATCTTAAACAACAACAAAGAATAATCACACTTACGGACTATTCTTGCCCGTGCCACCTCTTGGGTGTCTTAATCATTATCAATCAATCAATCAAATAATCACCCACATTCACACTGCTACCCGTTGAGGGTGTGGACACAAAATGTGACCCAAACGTCTAATGGTTAGAGTTCCCCCCCCCCTTGACGGTCATGCTTTCGGGAGAAGCAATATTCTTAAGATTCTGAAGGACGGTACCGGTATCACACCCACTGACAATAGTCAGCAAGGTGATGATATCGTGCTCTTCTTTTCATGTGAGAAAGAGCTAGAAAAACGCTTGACCAACGATGCTACACTTCGGAAGGAGAACATAAGAATAAAGGTAACTACAGAAGGCCTATTGGCCCATACGAGGCAGCTCCTATCTATAACCACCCAATCCCACTCATAAACATGTCCAACCCACGCTTGAAACAATCGAGGCACCCCACTTCCACAACGTTACGGGGTAATTGGTTCCACAAATCAACAACCCTGTTACCGAACCAATATTTACCCAAGTCTTTCCTAAATCTAAACTTGTCCAATTTATACCCATTGTTTCGTGTTCTGTCTTGTGTTGATACTTTTAATACCTTATTAATATCCCCTTTGTTATGTCCATTCATCCACTTGTAAACCTCTATCATGTAACCCCTAACTCTTCGCCTTTCCAATGAATGCAATTTAAGCTTTGTTAATCTTTATTCATATGAAAGATTTCTAATTTGGGGAATTAACTTAGTCATCCTACGCTGGACATGTTCAAGTGAATTTATATTCATTCTATAGTACGACGACCAAAACTGAACTGCATAATCTAAATGGGGCCAAACCAGAGCAAGATATAGCTGAAGAACCACACCAGGTGTCTTGTTACTAACGCTTCGATTAATAAATCCCAGTGTCCTATTTGCCTTATTACGAACATTCATGCATTGATCCTTTTGTTTTAAATTCTTACTAATCATAACTCCCAGATCCCTTTCGCAATCCGACTTCGCAATCTCAACACCATCTAGCTCGTATTTTGTAACTCTATCATCATTACCTAGCCTCAGAACTTTACATTTAACAGCATTAAACTGCATCTGCTAATCTTTTGACCATTTCAAAACCCTATTTAGATCAACTTGAAGTGATAGTGAGTCTTCTTCCGTGTTAATTTGCCTACCGATTTTTTAATCATCTGCAAATTTGCAGATGTTGCTACTCAAACCTGAATCTAAATCATTTATATACATTATAAAGAACAGAAGTCCCAAGACAGAGCCTTGAGGCACTCCACTAACAACATTATCCCACTCTGACTTAACCCCATTTATACTAACTCTCAGTTTCTCTGGAATAGCCATGCCCTAATCCAACTTAATATAGCACCCCAATACCATGAGCCTCTATTTTTTATCAGTCTTTCATGTGGCACTGTATCAAAAGCTTTGCTAAAGTCAAGGTACACAACATCACAATCCTTACCACTATCAACTACCTCAACTATGCTGGAATAAAAATTTAGCAAATTTGTTAAACATGAACGGCCATTTGTAAAACCATTTTGCGACTCATTTATTAATTTATGATTTTCAAGATGAAGGCGAATTCTATTTGCAATTATCGATTCAAGTAACTTTCCCACAATAGACGTTAGGCTAATTGGCCGATAGTTTGACACAAGTGATTTATCTCCTTTCTTAAAAATTGGTGCCACATTAGCTACCTTCCATGACTCTGGCACTGTGCCTAACTCTATTCATTTCATAAATATGGTAGACAGTGGCTCGGAAGCTCCTCTTTGCATTCTTTAAGCACCCTGGCAAACACTTCATCCGGCCCTGGGGATTTGTTTAGTTTTAGTTTTACTATTGTTTAATTACGTCCTCCCTGGTAACTGCTAAACTAGTGGAACTGTCCTCGTCCCCACCCACATAGACTTGTTCGGCTGAAGGCATATTGTTAAGTACCTCTTTAGTAAATACAGATATAAAATATTTATTAAAAATACTACTCATCTCCTCGTCATTATCCGTTATTTGACTGTCTCAGTTTTAATGGACCTATCCTTTCCCTAGTCTTAGTTCGATATAACTGAAAAAACCCTTTGGGATTGTCTTCGCTTGCCCTGCTATGCGAACTTTATAGTTTCTTTTTAGTTTCTTTTTAGTTAGCATAGTTTCTTTTTGCTTTCTTATCTCTTTTTAACATTTCTAACAAGTTATGCGAATTCATGTTCTAAGCTGACTTCCCCATTCTTAATCCTTTTGTACCACGCTCTCTTTTTACCTATAACGTTCTTCAGATCCTTTGTTATCCACTTTAGATTATTAGTATTCGATCTATTCAATTTATATGGTATACTTCGTTCCTGGGCTTGCTTAGAATATTTTAAATAGGTTATATTTTGAATCCACATCGAAATCCTCTAATACGTCACCTGTCGCTGGGTTCACGTCTAGCCCACACCCATACCCAAGTGATTCCAATCTATTTGACCCAAAAAAATTCTTAGGCTATTGAAATCAGCTTTTCGAAAATCAGGCATTTTAACAAAATTTTCTCCTACAGATATATTCTATTCTATGCTAAATCTGATTTCTTTATGATCACTGTTCACTCCCTATTTCAATGTCCTTAATTTTTGTTTCCTGTTAGTTAACACTAAATCTAAAATATTATTTTCCCGCGTTGGTTCCTTAATGTGTTGCGTAAGAAAACAATCGTCAATTAATTCTAGAAAATTTTCTGCTTCATTATTCCCTGTTTTGTTCACTCAGTTTATTCCATTAAAAATAAAGTCACCCATGACATAAATACTGTTAGATCTACATTCTCTAGATATTTCATCCCATAGATGCTTTGCTTCCATTCTCTCTAAATTTGGTGGCCTATATATAACTCCTATTATAATATTATTGCTTTTTCGTTTAATTCCATCCAAATAGTTCTGTGTGTGGCTCAGTTTTGATTCCCTCTTTGAGACTACATTTTAAATTGTCCCTAACATATATGCCTACTCCCCCTCCTCGTCTAATATATCTATCTGTGTGAAATAGTTTAAATCCATTTATTTGATATTCAGCTAATAGTTCTCTGTTTTCTACATTCATCCACGTTTCGGTAAGTGTAATAATATCTATTTTTTCTGTACAGACAAGAGCA
The DNA here is from genome assembly GCA_020271785.1 of Procambarus virginalis. Classification (NCBI taxonomy): domain Eukaryota; kingdom Metazoa; phylum Arthropoda; class Malacostraca; order Decapoda; family Cambaridae; genus Procambarus; species Procambarus virginalis. The sequence continues at coordinate 16,992 of WNGS01008995.1, forward strand.
TTTAACTCGTTTATTTTGTTCCTTAGACTTTTACTGTTAGTGTAATATACCCTAAGTGAATTGTTATTTTGAGGCCTTCTCTTCCCTGATCATTTTGCCAATTTGTTTCTCCAACAAATACATACTTTTATTACCTCCTTCCTCCCTATCAATTCCCATACCACTGTCTACTAACAGTTTAAACCCAAACAAATACCTCTAACCACTGGTTCCAACGAGTTCGCAACAGCAACAACCCCAGCCTCGATAGG
>WNGS01008997.1:15153-32473 GCA_020271785.1 Procambarus virginalis
AAAGAACAAGTGATGAAGCTGCGAAAAGGGAGAACAGATACACAGAGAATGACAAGGAGGTGTGTGAAGAACTCAACAAGAGTTCCAGGAGGTCTCACATAGAAAAAGGAGAAACCCCTGCACTAAATGAGGAGGCGGCAAACCAAGCAACCTTGGAGGAATTTGACCTCACAGTGATGAGGTCAAAAGGGTCTGGCTAGAGCTGGATTGACAAAGGCTGTTGGGCCAGACAATCTCACCATGGATATTAAAGAAGGTGCAGAAGCCTAAGTGTGCACTCTCTATGGTGTATAACAGGTCACTGGAAACAGGAGACTTACAGAAAGTTGGAAGACAGCTAACGTGGTCCAATATACAAAAAGGGTGACAGGCAAGAGGCATGAATTACAGGCCAGTTTCCTTAACTTGTATGCCATGCAAGGTGATGGAGAAGATCGTGAGGAAAAGGCTCGTAGAGCATCTGGAGGGAAATAACTTTGTAACGCACCCCAACATGGGTTCAGGGATGGTAAATCGTGCCTCACAGGTTTAATAGAATGTTATGACCAGGCAACAAAAATTAGGCAGGAAAGAGAAGGGTGGGCCGACTGCATTTTCCTGGATTGCCAAAAAGCCTTGACACAGTACCCCATAAAAGGCTGTTAAAAAAGTTGGAGCAACAGGCAGGAGTAAAAGGGAAGGTGCTCCAGTGGATAAGGGAGTACTTAAGCAACAGGAAACAGCGAGTAACGGTGAGGGGGAGACATCAGAGTGGCGAGATGTCACCAGCGGAGTCCCACAGGGCTCAGTACTTGGACCCATCCTGCTTCTAATATATGTGAACGATCTTCCGGAGAGTATAGACTCATTCCTCTCAATGTTTGCTGATGATGCAAAAATTATGAGAAGAATCAAGACGGATGAAGATAGACCGAGACTACAGGATGACCTGGATAAACTAGAGGAATGGTCTAGAAAATGGCTGCTAAAGTTCAACTCGGGAAAGTGTAAGGTGATGAAATTAGGCGAAGGGAGCAGGAGGCTGAACACAAGGTATCATCTGGGAGGTGAAATCTTGCAAGAGTCAAATAGAGAGAAAGATCTGGGGGTTGATATTACACCGAACCTGTCCCCAGAGGCCACATCAAAAGAATATCATCAGCGGCATATGCTTGACTGGCCAACATAAGAACTGCCTTTAGAAACTTGTGTAAGGAATCTTTCAGAACCCTGTATACCACTTATGTAAGACCAATCCTGGAGTATGCAGCTCCAGCCTGGAGTCGATACCTAGTTAAACACAAGACAAAGTTAGAGAAGATTCAGCGGTATGCCACCAGGCTCGTCCCGGACCTGAGAGGATTGAGCTACGAGGAAAGGCTAAAGGAGCTGAACATCACATCCCTGGAAAACACAAGAGTAAGGGGAGACATGATAACCACCTACAAAATTCTCAGGGGAATTGACAGGGTGGACAAAGACAAACTCTTCAGCACGTGTGGGACACGAACAAGGGGACACAGGTGGAAACTTAGTACCCAGATGAGCCACAGAGACGTCAGAAAGAATTTTTTCAGTGCCAGAGTAGTTAATAAATGGAATGCACTAGAAAGTAATGTGGTGGAGGCTGACTCCATACAGTTTCAAATGTAGATATGATAGAGCCCAGTAGGCTCAGGAATCTGTACACCAGTTGATTGATAGTTGAGAGGCGGGACCAAAGAGCCAAAGCTCAACCCCCGCAAGCACAATTAGGTGAGTACCTTTTCTCAATCTTTGGCGGCTTTGTTTACAATTATTAAACAGTTAATGAGCTCCAAAGCACCAGGAGGCTGTTTATAACAATAACAACAGTTGACTGGGAAGTTTTCATGCTTGTTAACTGTTTAATAAATGAGACCAAAACCGTCAAAGCTTGAGGAAAGACGTACACGTTCGTAAGTACTTGCGTAACTGCTTCCTGAATCTGTCCCCGGATGTAACATACAATTTCGGTATAAGTGTGATATCATTGTCTGTCAAAATAATTATTTTTGCTGTTAATTGTTTGTAAGTTTTGTTTACTTCGTGATTGGTATTATTAGTTTTTCTGTAAAAATTTTCCTTGGAAAACAATACCTAAAACATATTTGATTAACAACAAAATATTCCCCTAACATTTTTGATAAAGAAATATATTAATCGTAACACATCTAATATATTTAATTATACGTGAGTGACTCCACGCTGTCATTTCGTTTTCCAAATTAAAACATTTTTTTTATAAAATACAAACATCATGAAAACAAACCAAATAAAAACATTTATTTACAGTTTGAGAAATAATCTGAATCCGTCCCTTGAGTCAGATTATCCGTCTTTGTTTCTTTGTTTCTTTTTTTTTTTGTTTTATGTTTTATTAACACATTTAGGTGCATCTGCATTTATGCTGCTACCTTAAACTATATGAAGGGGAGTACAGTGAGTCAAAAAGCTAGCTATGTGATGCTAAAAATCCCCATCACACAGTCATAGAGTCATAGAGTCATAGAGAGTCATAGTTAGTCATAGAGAGGCATAATCTAAGATGAGGTCTGATAAAGACCTTTTGTGCCCTCTGTAATGCTTTTGCGCTACCGCTCACAGGATGAGTATGGGGTGCACAATAAACTAGCCGCCTTCGGCGGCAACAGTCAGTCATAGAGAGGCATGTGGTAAGTAGTCTGCACTGGCAGACTCTGGGTGCATTATGAGGATTATCCGTCTAACACGTTAATCCTGTAATCACTCCCCCGGGAGAAGTGACTCGCCGCCTGGCACAGGTGGCTTCTTTCTCGATTCACAATCGGGAATCAAAGATTCGAATCCCTGGAGGGACAGAAATGATTGGGCACGTTTCCTATCCCCTAGTGCTTCTGTTTCCCGAGCAGTAAATAGGTATCCGGGAGTTAGTCAACTGTTGTGGGGTTACATCCTGGAAAGCAACAGTAGGTCCTCGATGGGAACTATATATAAACCTAACGCATATATATACATAGGCTGCTTGTCCCCGAGCGTAATGAAGTATTACTCCAATGATTTCAGAAGTTAAAAGAATGGGTGACTGGAATTTCAAAATAATTTTGTGAAACTTATGTAAACCATTATTTTCAGATAATAAATACTAGTAAAGAGTAAAATTGACCATTTGGTACCAAATAGCAGACGATCTAACACTAATGTAGTATTATCTAGATATGTTTCCATCGTAGCCTATATAGGGAGGTATCCCTGGTCCCACTGTACATATATATTTTAAAATATTAACATACAGAGGGAGGTAAAATAAGTGTAGTTGATTTTGGTGGGGGGGGGGGATGATGGTCGAGTACTCATCTATATGTATTTGCAGGGTTGAGCATTAATTAAACTCCTGAGCCCCATCTTTACAGCTGCCGCGAATGTTTAATGCCGTAACTACCAACCCTTCTGTTTCCTGTCACACCTGCGTTTAAAACAACTTATTAAATTAGATTTTGCTATCACTCTAGTCCACTGAATTGGCTCACTATTTGCAAACAAATAAGTTCTTTCTACAAAAGTGTTGAATCTGTACCTCAAGTTTTCATTCAGGGCCTCTTGTTCTACCCTGCCTTATACTGAACATTTTATCTTTATCAATCTTATCGATTCCCCTCAGTGTTATGTCGTTTTCATGTTACCTCGATTCCGTCGGTATATGTACTATAGTCTTCGTCCTTCCTTTAAGTACTACCAAAGCAGGAGGATGGACTGTATATTTGCAAGTTTGACATATGCTGATGAGATTATCCTATCTATATAATCCTCTGATGCTAGTCAATGGATAATATAATCTTCCAGGACTTTCTCTTTTGCAGTTTCATATATTCGTCTCCCTTTCACCGCATAGGCCTACGGAAGTTTTAGTTTTAGTGTTTTTCCTGCCCGAAACGCTTTGCGTAATAGTGGCTTTAGGTATTGTATGTATTAGCTCTATCTATAAATCCATCAACTTTTGTATTTCACCTTGTATGTATGTACTTTACCTGAATAATATTTGTATTTGTATTTGTATTGTATTGATCAATGAGTTTTCTTGCTCCCACCCCAGTCCTCATTCCTTGCATTTATCTGGGTTAAAGTCTAGTAGTTACATGATTCATTTACAGTCTATTTTACATGACAGACATGTAAAATTCTTAAGGAAGTGACAGAGTGGAAAAAAATATATGTTTACAGTGACTATCAAGAGAACCAGAGGGCATAAATAGAAGCTCGTGAAACAAAACAGCCATAGAGATTAATTCGTAGAGATGTTAGAAAGTTTTATTTTAGCTGAAGATAATAAGAAAATGGAATGAATTAAATAAGCAGGTTCTAGAAGCGAACTCCATTCGTGATTTGAAAAATAGATATGGTAGAAAAAATAGGTCGAGACATTGCATTAGACAAGTCGAGGTCCAAGTGCCAAAGCTGGATCGTAGAGGCACAAATATACGAGTGTACACATGCGCGCGTGCGCACACACAACCTTAGTCAGATTCGACAAAGAACTCAAACGTCAGAATAGTTAAATTATCAAGACAAGAGGTTCAACAAGGCTAGTAGCAGGCGAGGCGCGGAGAGCTACTCACTACCCAGTAGTCACTGATAGGGAAGCTTACAGTCATAAATACACACACATATACACACATATACGTGGAGGCTGACTCCATACACAGTTTCAAGTGTAGATATGATAAAGCCCAATAGGCTCAGGAATCTGTACACCTGTTGATTGACGGTTGAGAGGCGGGACCAAAGAGCCAGAGCTCAACCCCCGCAAACACAACTAGGTGAGTACATACACACACACACGGTGTGGTCCTAATGGCCCGGGTTCTATTTTCGGTCGAGGCAGAAACAAGTGGGTAGAGTTTTTCACCTGATGCTGCTGTTCACCTAGCAGTAAATAAGTACCTACGAGTAGACAGCTGCTACAGTCTGCATCCTGCATCCTGGTGTGTGTGTGTTGCACACATGTGTGTGTGTGTGTGTGTTACAAATATACAGTAAGTAGTAAATGTGATAGAGGAAAATAGATCGGAAGTCAGTACATATGACAACCGACGTTTAGAAAGGCGTGGTCCAAGAGCTAACAGCTCGATTCTGCAGGCACAGATAGTAAATACAGTCTCACATTGGGAGAAACGAGAAGTAATTGCAATGTGCCTAGAACAAGAGGCTTTAGAAAACTTCTGTTGTTATGTCTGGTTCTGTGTTTTGAGAGCAAGAGGGGCGAACCAAATAAAAACAATTGACATTTTTAGCTGGAAATGTGTGTACATTTTTATTGTTATGACCTGTGATAGTAATTCGTAGAATATTTAATAAATAAAATATTTGTTTTATTGGTTAAGTTTTGAGGATGTCATGTTGACACTGATTTTATATGGTATTTATGTACTTAAGGGACATGTTGTGGTAGGAAGTGACCACAGAGTGTTGAGCGGAACACGGGAGTGAACTTCCAGGAGTTCAGTGTTCCTCTCCTGAAAGACTGTAATTTCAGTCTATGTTTTTAATATGTTGTGTCTCATGTTCTAGGTGGAACACATGGATGGCCAACGGAGAGCCAATGATTTTGGTTAGCTAGATTTGGCTGAAAGATTAGGGATATTGCATAGTTATATCAGGTCAGGGTATAAGATGTTTTGTTTTCAGATGTATTGGGAAAAATGGGCTGTCAACAGGACAGTCGAGATTCAAACGCCTGGTTCTACAATTGCTGTATTAACGATTATTACTGTACAACTCGCAAATTGTAATAATTTTTAGATAGGGTAGCTTGTGTATTTTTTTTCTTTGAGGCAGTTGGTTTGATATTTAAATACAGTAATGGTTTGGATAAGAAACATCGTGTTTAATTGGGTTTAAAAAAAATGTTTCTTAATTACTTGGGCGAGGGGGTTGTAACAGTTTAACTGTTGATTTAGGTGATGTAGTCTTGTATTTAAATGTACTGTAATGTGCTATATACAGGAGCACATTCTAGTCGTGAGAGGCAAAGGGTAGTTTGTACCAGAGAGTTGGTAGAGGGTTCATTTCCAGAGGATCTGAGCGCCGGAGGGCTTAAGCATGATGGTCACATGTGCCCTGTGAGAATAATTCATCAATGTAGAAAAATTCAGTTATTAAAGTAATTGTAGGAATAATAAATCTTGTTTAGTTAGTAATCATCTTTGAAGATTAATTTGGCAACTAAGCTAAGGTCAGCCTCACAGAGGTCAGTGGAGAATTTAGTTAGTGTGAGTTGGGACATCCTGGGGGAAAGATCTCACCTCCAGAAGCAAGGCTGAACAACTGGCCTGGCTGTGGTATTCAAGGTAAAGAGATCTGTCTGTATGTTTTAAGTGCAGTTGTAGAATCCACATTATTTTGTTTTACCTATCAGTGCCTCTATTTTAGGAAGAATTTCAGCTAGAATATAATTCAGTGTTCAGATAGGGATTGTTCTTTTATTTTCATTGATAAACTTTGTTTTAATAAATCTTGTTTAGAATTTATGGTGTTTAGTGGAATTTCCCCCCAACGCATATTTTACATTCTGTTGTTGGGCTCAAGACCCCATGCTTTAGGGCTAGGCACCCTCTGCAAGCCTACAAGCATGTATTTCATACCTCATATAATCCCTTTGTGCCTTGATTTATATCGCACTTTACGTAAATCTCATCCCTCCTATTCAAGTAATCGGGGATCAACTTTCGGGGATTATGCCTAATTGACTGATTCCTGCTTCACCGTCTATTGGGGGAATTAATCAGTTGGGGTTATGAAGTAGGTGGTGGCGGTGTTCTCAGAGTTGCAGTGTAGCATTGAAAGTACACTGTCCTCATGTCGTGAGTTCGAAACGATCAAACGTTTTAGATTCGAGGGGTTGGACTGAAGGATACATTGAGAACATTTCTAATAATAACGACCAGCATTTAACCAGATAAGTGAAAATAAAGGCTGGCAACCGTTACAACAGCGTCATGCGACAGATTATAGGGAAGACGAGACACCACGAGCGTAGCTCACATCCTGTAACTACACTTCAGTTATCTCTCACTCACTCACTCACACACCAACCTATCCTCCTACAAAGAACGTAGCTTTTCGCGCGTATGCGTTACATAAGGCTAAAATTTATCATTAACATTAAAACATTGATTGTAACCATGATATATATGTGCTTCAGCCTACAGTTTAGACCTATTGTCTTATGTATGACCCTCTGTCCTGCGTGACAGTGAATACTAGCATTATCCTCACTTTAATAAGACTATCAAAATCCTCAGATTAGGCAAAATTGTAATTAATTTGTCAATAAAGATGTTAATAATAAATAATACCTAGAAATTGGAATTGTGCCGTGTTCCCCACACCTCCCCCCCAACACACACACTAGACCTTTAAAACTATATGACATAAAGATAACATAAAGAACATTGTGCCAGGGGCCTATGCTACACTTTCTAACTTCAGAATTGCTTTTAAATACATGAATGCAAAAATAGTAAAGAAATTGTTCACGACTCTTGTTAGACAAAAGCCGGAATATGTAGCGGTTGTATGGTGTCTATATCTTAAGAAGCACATCAACAAACTGGAAAAGGTGCAAAGACATGCCACTAAGTGGCTCCCAGAACCGAAGGACGAGCTACGAGGAGAGGTTAGAGGCATTAAATATGCAAAAACTAGAAGATAGAAGAAAAAGAGGCGATATGATCACTACGTACAAAACAGTAACAGGAATCGATAAAATTGATAGGGAAGAATTCCTGAGACCTGGAACTTCAAGAATAAGAGGTCATAGATTTAAACTAACTAAACAAAGCTGCCGAAGAAATATAAGAAAATTCACTTTTGTAAACAAAGTGGTAGACGCTTGGAAAAAATTAGGTGAGAGGGTGGTGGAGGCCAAAACCGTCAGCAATTTCAAAGCGTTGTGTGACAAAGTGCTGGGAAGACGGGACACCACAAGCATAGCTCTCATCCTGTAACTGCACAGGTAATTACACACACACACACACACACACTGTGTGTATGTGCAGTTCTGTAAGGATTCCTTCATAACCTTGTATACCACATATGTAAGACCAATCCTGGAGTATGAGGACCCAGCATGGAGCCCGTACCTTGTCAAGCACAAGACGAAGCTGGAAAAATTTCAGAGGTATGCCAACAGGCTAGTCCCAGAACTAAGAGCCATGATTTACGAGGAAAGGCTACGTGAAATGCACCTCATGTCGCTGGAAGACAGGAGAGCCCGGGAGATATGATCACTACCTACAAAATTCTCAATGAATGACAGGGTAGATAAAGATAAACTGTATAACACGGGTTGTACGCGAACACGGGGACACAGGTGGAAACTGAGTACCTAAATGAGCCACAGGGATGTCAGAAAGAACTTTTTCAGTGTCAGAGTAGTTAACAGATGGAATGCATTAGGCAGTGGTGTGGTGGAGGCAGACTCCATTCAGTTTCAGTTATGATAGAGCCAGTAATAACCAGTTTATTAACAGTTGAGAGGCGGGACCAAAGAGCCAGAGCTCAACCCCAGCAAGCACAACTAGGTGAGTACACACACATTCAACCGCCCCCCCCCTCTCCGCCCACACACACACACACACACACACACACACACACACACACACACCACACACCACACACACACACCCACACACACACACACACACACACACACAACCACACACCACACACACACACACACACACACGAAGCTGGAAAAAGTCCAAAGGTATGCCACTAGACTAGTCCCAGAACTAAGAGGCATGAGTTACGAGGAAAGGCTGCGGGAAATGCACCTTACGACACTGAAGACAGAAGAGTAAGGGGAGACATGATCACAACCTACAAAATCCTCAGAGGAATCGACCGGGTAAACAAGGATAAACTATTTAACACTGGTGGGACGCGAACAAGGGGACACAGGTGGAAACTGAGTACCCACATGAGCCACAGAGACGTTAGAAGGAACTTTTTCAGTGTCAGAGTAGTTAACGGATGGAATGCATTAGGCAGTGTCAGATATCGCATCAGCCAGAAATATCGCATCAGCCAGAAAAATGATCGGATGGATTACGAGAACTTCAAATCCAGGGATCCCATCACAATGGTTTTCAAGTCACTTGTGTTGTCCCGTCTCGAATACTGCTCAGTACTCACTTCCCCCTTCAGAGCAGGAGAGATTGCTGAAATAGAGGGAATACAGAGAACCTATACGGCACGCATAGACGAGATAAAACACCTAAATTATTGGGATCGTCTCAAAGCTCTCCAAATGTACTTTCTAGAAAGGAGACGAGAGAGATACCAAATAATATACACGTGGAAATACTGGAGGGCCAGGTCCCAAATCTACACAGTAAAATAACAACGTACTGGAGTGAACGATATGGAAGAAAATGCAAAATTGAACCAGTGAAGAGCAGAGGTGCCATAGGCACAATCAGAGAACACTGTATAAACATCAGAGGTCCGCGGTTGTTCAACGTCCTCCCAGCGACTATAAAGAAATATTGCCGGAACAACCGTGGACATCTTCAAGATAAAACTGGACTGTTTCCTAAGAGAAGTCCCGGATCAGCCGGCTGTGGTGGTATGTGGCTCTGCGGGCCGCTCCAAGTAACAGCCTGGTGGATCAAACTCTCACAAGTCGAGCCTGGCCTCGGGCCGGGCTTGGGGAGTAGAAGAACTCCCAGAACCCCATCAACCAGGTAACCAGGTATCAACCAGTGATGTGGTGGAGGCTGACTCCATACACAGTTTTAAATGTAGATATGATAGAGCCAGTAGGCTCAGGAATCTGTACACCAGTTGAGTGACAGTTGAGAGGCGGGACCAAGAGCCAAAGCTCAACCCCCGCAAGCACAAATAGGTGAGTACAAATAGTGAGTACACACACACACACACACACACAAAGCGTTAGGCAGGCAATGCATTAGGCAGTGAGTGGTGGAGGCAGACTCCATACAGTTTCAAATGTAGATATGATAGAGCCAGTAATAACCAGTTTATAACAGTTGAGAGGCGGAACCCAAGAGCCAAAGCTCAACCCCCGCAAGCACAATTAGGTGAGTACAACACACACAACAACACACACACACACACACACACACACACACCACACACACACACACACACACACACACACACACACACACACACCACACACACACACACACACACACACACACCCACACACACACACACACACACAAAAGCCTTTGAAGTCGGAAAGCCTTTGCCACAGTACCCCATAAAAGGTTGATGCATAAGCTGGAGAAACAGGCAGGAGTAACAGGTAGGGCGCTCCAGTGGATAAGGGAGTACCTAAGCAATAGGAAGCAGAGAGTACAGTGAGGGGTGAGACCTCAGACTGGCGTGAAGTCACCAGTGGAGTCCCACAGGGCTCTGTACTTGGACCTATCCTGTTTCTGATATACGTAAATGATCTCCCAGAGGGTATAGACTCATTCCTCTCAATGTTTGCTGACGACGCCAAAATTATGAGAAGGATTAAGACAGAGGAGGACAGCTTGAGACTTCAAGAAGACCTGGACAAGCTGCAGGAATGGTCGAACAAATGGCTGTTAGAGTTTAACCCAAGCAAATGTAATGTAATGAAGATAGGGGTAGGAAGCAGGAGACCAGATACAAGGTATCATTTGGGAGATGAAATACTTCAAGAGTCAGAGAGAGAGAAAGACCTGGGGGTTGATATCACGCCAGACCTGTCCCCTGAAGCTCATATCAAGAGGATAACATCAGCAGCATATGCCAGGTTGGCTAACATAAGAACGGCCTTTAGAAACTTGTGTAAGGAATCTTTCAGAACATTATATACCACATATGTCAGACCAATCCTGGAGTATGCGGCTCCAGCATGGAGTCCCTATCTAGTCAAGCATAAGACTAAACTGGAAAAGGTTCAAAGGTTTGCCACCAGACTAGTACCCGAGCTGAGAGGTATGAGCTACGAGGAGCGACTGCAGGAATTAAACCTCACTTCGTTGGAAGACAGAAGAGTTAGGGGGGACATGATCACCACATTCAAGATTCTCAGGGGAATCGACAGGGTTGATAAAGACAGGCTGTTTAACACAAGGGGCACACGCACTAGGGGACACAGGTGGAAACTGAGTGCCCAAATGAGCCACAGAGATATTAGAAAGAACTTTTTTAGTGTCAGAGTGGTTGACAAATGTAATGCATTAGGAAGCGATGTGGTGGAGGCTGACTCCATACACAGTTTCAAGTGTAGATATGATAGAGCCCAATAGGCTCAGGAAACTGTATACCTGTTGATTGACGGTTGAGAGGCGGGACCAAAGAGCCAGAGCTCAACCCCCGCAAGCACAATTAGGTGAGTACAATTAGGTGAGTACACACATAATGCTCTAATGTTTCATGTTATGCTTATATTCTTCTGTACAGATTTTCTAACTTAGCAACATACATGTTATTAACACCTGGATGACCTTAAAAGCACAAAGCCGACAAAAGGCAAGCTTAATGCCCAAGCCTTACTTTCAGACAAGATGCCTCGGTCAGTCTTTCAGACGAGGTGCCTCGGTCAGCCTAACTTTGTGGCTGCTAACTTAGTATGAGTTTTGCTCCTTCATTTTACAGTCCTATTATAAATGAACGCAATGAACTTTAGTAGTCAATGCACATAGAAGCCCACGAGCTTAGTCTTGGTTGCTCCCAATAAGATCAAGCAAGTATCCAAATTAGAATTGCGTAACTGGCATTTCTATCCTCTTGCTTCCCATCGACTTAGCTGATGTGAGCGTCTTCATGGGTGTTGGAGTAAAAGTTTCCCCTCCTAACCTTTCAGAGTAAGCCAGAGGACTCAAACAGAAAACGGGACAGTACTTCACTTTCGTGAGCCGATTTCAATTAAAATTACGTCCATTTTTGGCCATAGCGCGCATACGAGCGAAAAGCGACGTTATTTTTAAGAGGACGGGTTGGTTGGAGACCTTGAGTCTATGACCTTCAGCTTCCTTAAAGAACCAGAGAGTCGTATACCGGCAGACGTGTATTTAGCCCAAGGCAAGCCATTAAGCTTCCACTTACATAAAGAAGTGTTGTTGTTTCAGAGTCATGCGCAAATTGTGCCGCCCAATGCAACTGCTAAGTTTGCCTATTGCTGGCAAGGGATCTGAACACGTGCCGTGTGTTTATAAAGAATTTGAGACACTGAACGGGAAGTTTTTTTAAATCATCAGCAAATGGTTTTTAAGGCTACTATTTAAATTGAAAAATGGCAGGTCAGATCGAAGCTTTGGCACGTTTCCTTTCACGTAATTAATGCCTTTGTTCACACAGCAACAAATATTTACCTGGAACCGACTGGAAGTTAGATAACTGTTGTGGGTTGCATCCTGGGGAAGGTTAGTCATTGGCCTATGAGTACCTTGATAAGCCTAACAGGCATCCTGTTACTGATATTTTGAAACCAAACGAAGCTGAGGACAGTCAAGTGCCACCAGACTAACCCTAGAGCTAAAATGTGTAAGTTACAAGGTAAAACTAAAATGAGTATATCTCACGTTACTGTAAGATATACTTCAGGGAAGACATGATTACCATATCCAAAATTATGAAGGGAATATAATCAGACAAGTATAAACTATATGGAACAAGCGGTATACAAAGGTACAAACTTAATGCCCAAATGAGCCACAGCGAAAATAAGAAACCAAATTCAGTCTAAAGAGTGAAAAAATTTAATATGCTAATAAGTGAAATAAGTGGTGGAGGCAGACTCCGGATCCAAATAAAAAAGAAGATAAGAAAACCCAACAGTTTCGGGAACCTATACACCAGTCGACCGATGGTTGAGAGTCTTAAGACAGTACCAAAGAACTAAAGTTCAACTCTAGTAAGTACATGTTAGAACGAGTGTATGAGCATGCTGCTAAACGAGTGCCAGGTTCGAAAGATATGAACTAGGCCTTTATATATAGCGGTTAAAAAATAAACCTCACTACTTTAGAAAAAACAACAGCGACATAACTATTATACACAAGCTATTTCATATATCAGCATAATATCAAGAAATCAGAGCCACTGATCTAAGGGGTCATCCAGTAAATTTTGCAAACATCTCACCTGACCAAATTGTAAACGCTATAGTGGTTAAGAACGTGAATACACTGCACAGGCCTATAGTGTCGCATACGAGGCACGAGTTCTGACCTCATTTTACAATTTCAAGACCTTCTTCGTACCCCCATTGTAAATGTCTTTCCTCCACTTGTATACTTCAATCATATCTCCCCTTGTCCTCGCTCTTACAAGATAATGTAAATCAAGTTCTAGCCTATTTTCAAAAGCAAACTTCCTATACCAGGAATGAACTTTGTCATCGTGCAGAGAATGCTTTCCAGAGAATTTATATCCGTGCTATATATAACAGGGTGCCTAAAACTGAACAGCATTATTCAAAGGAAGCATTATTATTGTGAAATATAATTGAAAGATTATGTGTTTATATTGCTATCGCTTCTAGATCTAAAACCAAGTATCCTACTGCCGAATTTCGTGGATTATACATTATTGTCTCGATTTTACACATAGATCACTTTCACATTTTATTTACTGCATTAGTATCCACACTATTAGACGAATATATAGCACCCAAACCTGCGATTTTACATTTATCTACGTTGAACTGCATTAGGCATTTCTCCGGTCAAATCTGCAGTTTATCCTGGTCTCTCTAGTACTGCATAAACTTCTTTTGAACTTACTGTCTGTCCTATTTTTGTGTCATCTGCAAATTTACTGATATTAGTTTATTTGCCCTACTCAAGGTCGTTAATAGATACTGTAAAAAAAAATCGAACCCAACACGGAACCTGATGCACACGTTAGTGAGATTTCCTCACTGATTTTATGCTATTGATGCTAGCTCTACTTCCTGTCTTTAAACCAAGCTCTAATCCAATTAGACACATCTCCAATAACGTGAGCTAAACAAATTTTGATCAGCCTCTCATGTAAAACTGTACTGAATGCCTCACTAAGGCCACGATATCCAACATCATTCTATAGTGGTTAATATTGCCTGCTCCCTCAAATACCAGTGAATTCTCATTGAAATTGCTACTATTGCTTCAAGGAATTTGGGTATTGGTCTCGTCAACACCATGAAGGTTATTAAAGCAACCAAAATGTTTACTGACCAACCAGCAATTATACTCTAATCCTAAACGTAATCTAGGATAAAGGTCAACTCTTCTGTATCACAACCTTTCTTACTGTTCATGGAGATAAAAGGCACAAGTACACAACATTTCTTGATTTAAAAAATGCCTTTGATATTGCTAATAGGGAAGTGATTATGTATGAATTGGCGAGAATGGATATAGGGGGACTTTTATTACAATGGATATGAGGCTATCTTACCAACCGGAAGTCCTCTGCACTGTTCCAAGGCTACAAGAGTGAAACTAAAGTAATGCAACTAGGCACCCCACAAGGAGGAGTACTTAGTCCTACCTTGTTTAATGTTCTAATTAATGCTTTACTAAAATCAATCCCAACTAGTTCGGCAAACATCACTATCAGCTATGCAGATGACATCCTTGTGCATACTAAAACCCACCGCGAAATGCAAACAGTCTTAAATTGTATACATACAGCTTGTGAGAGCCTTGGTCTTGTAATCAACGCTGCTAAAACTAAGGTATTTAACAGACAAATTGGCAACCGCAAAAGTGGACCACGAAAACTTAAGATAGATAACATACCAATAGACTATGTCTCTTCTTTCAAATACCTTGGTGTCTCTGTCCCTTGTACCTCAACTGCAGTCAATAAGTTACATCAACAATGTAGAGACAGACTCAAGGCTCTCAGAACTGTAGTGGGGTACAGCCCGAAATATGGTGTTAATATTAGAATAGCAAAAATGATGTATTTAGCGTATATAAGGTCTCTGATAGACTATCATGCACCAGCTTTGGTCCTGCAAAATGGCAAAAGTATTGATAGACTGGAAAAAATGCAAAATGAAGCACTCAGAATTATACTTGGCTGTCCTATAACTACCAAAGTTCTCAACATGCGGAAAGAATTAAATATACTTAGCATTAGAGATAGAATATTTGAAATTAATCTTATGATGGGACTAAAGCTTCTGCGTGATAACAAAAACAACATTGTGTCAGTTGCTCTGTTAGAACACATACGAAATGGAACTAGCGAGTCTAAATGGATTCAAAGAACAGCCACTCATATTAAAATGATGGGACTGCACGATGTATATACAGATGAAAGAGTACAGCACTTCCTTCCACCCTGGCAGATAGTACCTTTTGACATCCTGACCCCTGCATACCCCACCAAGAAACTAATCACAAACAACCCTCATGCTCAGCTTGCTGCTAAATTAAGCACCATAGAACACATTCACAATATACAAGCTGAAAACAACATTGCACAGACCATATACACTGACGGATCACTCAATACAGCTACAGGGAGGGCAGGAAGTGCTGTTATTGCTCATCAGCCCGATGGCAGCACAATTCAAAGGAATATCCGAATTAGTAACTGGGCGTCCACAATGCAAGCCGAGTTGGTAGCGATACTGGTAGCACTCGAAATTATTGACAACACTGAAGTAGACAGCTTAATTATTTCTGACTCCCTTTCCTCACTACGAGCAATAAACAGTTTGCAATCAAGTAATAACGTGCTTGTCTTGGAAGCTAGACGTAGATATATAAGAATACTTAGCAAGAGGGTAAATATAAAAATGTTGTGGATTCCTTCTCACATTGGCCTGCAGGAACATGACAAAGTTGACGCCCTTGCTAAGGCTGCAGTAAATAAAGACAGTATTGAACGGAATCTTGAGTTATCAAATAGGTCCCTTAAAAGTGTCATTAGACGAGAACTCCTGGATGAATTTGAAGAAAGTAGAACTGTGCAAACTGGAACTAGCAGGTCCATTGTTCATCACAATGAAATGTGTGAAGTAAAACATGTGTATGGGGCAAGTAACAAAGTCAGTAGACTAACAGATGTTGTCACAGCTCGTATAAGACTTGGCTACAAGTATCTCTGGCAGTTCGGCTTGTATAGGGATCTAGATGAAGTAAAGTGTAAAGTGTGTGGACAAAGACAGGGACACACACTCGAACACTATATCTTGGATTGTAGTAAAATTGAGCCATTTAGAGATAAATCTAAGCTCACTGTATGATATGGCAACCTATCTTATTACCATGGATAAATTACCTGAAATCCTTGCACTGTACCCACATTTCGCTTCCAGTAGATGAACGACATATGAGATTCAGAAACAAGTAGTGTATTGTAAGGACTAATAATAAACAGAAGCTCCCCTATGACTCTGTAATATCCCCATTGGTCAAACTATTATGTATTAGCGATAAGACCTACCATTAATGTATGATGACTTACTGTAAATATGTAGCTCTTGTAATAGCACTTTCTCTGTAACTAGCTGACATTGTAACTATAAGGTGTGAAGGATAGATGAAATTGTTTATGTAAGAATCTAAGATGAGGTCTGATAAAGACCTTTTGTGCCCTCTGTAATGCTTTTGCGCTACCGCTCACAGGATGAGTATGGGGTGCACAATAAACTAGCCACCTTCGGCGGCAACAATAAAAAAAAACTCGGGCTCTCCTCTTAGTGTATATATCGTTGGCTTTGTGAAAATGTATCATTTACCGGCAAATGTACTTTTATGTAAATAGTTAATAAACAATTAAATAAAACTACTAGACCATTCTACATTACTGTGCAATTGAATGTAAACAAAATCCAAGAATGTAGAAACAACTCCTACCTCTAATATTTAAGAAATATCAAAATATATTGAATCCAAATTGACACATCAACCAAAAGCTTTGATAAGTATCTCTTGTCTGCACACTTTTGGTACAGCAGTGCGTACACTCCTGAGGTCATGGTATGATTGAAAGCCTAGCTTCCACCGCAGCCTATGTATGAGTGTTGGGTGCAAGATAATCTTAAAAAAATGTAATTAGTTAATCATTTATAAATTGTTTAGCATAAGGAATATTAATGTCCCTGAACATATTCTGTGACTAATCTTTCTACAACCGACCCTAACTAAAGGCTGTTAATTCCTTTTTAAGTGCCTAAAGGTATTGAAAAAATGGATAAATACATTTAACCAAGCAATAACACCAACAAAAATACAGGAGAGACGGTGAGAAAAGTATTTTTCCTCAGAGACGGAACGTATCTAAGACGAAGGAGCATTGCAAATAACACATAAATCCTTAATAGTACAATAAATGT
>WNGS01008998.1:5526-24148 GCA_020271785.1 Procambarus virginalis
GTATCTGGCTGAGGTGTAATTTTTAAGGAATAGACGAGTCAGCACTTTTGTTCAGAAGCCTCTGCGTTCTTCTCAATTGCTAAAATCTTTGTATACACATTTTTTTCGGAGACAGGAAGCCTGTGTATATACAGGAAGCCTGTATATTAGATCTAAATTGACTGTAGCCCTAGCACCCACGCGATGCAACCACCTGCACGGGCCGTGCCTTAACTCCATGGGTAGCCGATATTCAACTGCTAGGTACGAGGCATGGAGGTGAGAAAGACAACTGCCCCACCGTTTCTGTCCCCGCCCAGGAATTGAACCTGGTATCCCGACTATGAATCGAGAATTGTAGAGTGCTGTACTGCAGGATAACTAGGCTAGGTTACAATTAGGTTGGGTTGGATTAGGCTAAAGTCATCAGACCAGCTCATAACCCACGTGCACACCTGTAGACCAGCTGCACAACACATGTAACACCTGACAGACAGCAACTACTAACAGCACCTACACCTCGCAGCTCACACGTGTAACACCTAGCAGCTCACAAACCTACACTGCAAACTCCACGTGTAACACCGACCGTATGTGAACACCTCCAGCCACAACATGAAACCCAGCCTCACACGGAACACGCAATGTAACACCTGCAGCCACAACAGTCCCTCACAGCTACACGTGTAACACCTGCAGACCAGCTCACGACACATGTAACACCTGCAGACCAAGTCACGAACACGTGTAACACCTGCAGACCAGCTCACAACACCTGTAACACCTGCAAACGCAACAACAATGTAACGACCAGCCTAACACTGACTTAGACCAGCTCACGAACACATGTAACACCTGCAGACCAGCTCACGAACACGTGTAACACCTGCAGACCAGCTCACGACACGTGTAACACCTGCAGACCAGCTCACAACACGTGTAACACCTGCAGACCAGCTCACGAACACGTGAACACCTGCAGACCAGCTCACGACACGTGTAACACCTGCAGACCAGCTCACAACACGTGTAACACCTAGCAGACCAGCTCACAACACGTGTAACACCTGCAGGCCAGCTCACAACACGTGTAACACCTGCAGGCCAGCTCACAACACGTGTAACACCTGCAGACCAGCGGGAACTAGACAAGTCCGGATAACGTGAGACCACGTGAGAGTGCTGCCGGAAATCATATATATTGCAGAGGACGCAACCCTTGACAACACAAGAAAATGGACATGACACGCGACATTTTCTAGTCACGGATAGTCATCGCTCTCCGTATTCATGCCTATATATATATGTTCATAGGTGTATTTGCCGGCGAGGCAGATGCTGACGCATATGAATTGCATGGCCTGCAATGTGAAAAATCTGGTGGTTGGAACACTTCTAGATACGACGTACGTCATACTGATCATCATTAAAGAAGTCTTGCCTCTGCTCCGGGTCCATGCGGAGAGAGAGAGAGACCCGCAACCTTCTGAACCGTGACTGTTAGCTTTGCCGACCGACCAGACGGCATCACACTGCGTCCGTGTAAGGGTGGCAGACAGTTGGCATGGGACTCTACTTGCGTATCCACCCTGGCAGCCACATACATCAACCTCTCTGCCGGCACAGCAGGAGCGCGGCGACACACAGAGAAAGAGACAAGTCAGCCAAGTACAGGCAATTAGATCATCGGTACAACCTCGTTCCAATAGGGTTTGAGACCCTAGGCCATGGGGAGACGGAGTGCAAGAAGGTTTCTAACGGATCTTGGTTCCAAGTCATTGACACCACAAGAGGACCTAGAGCGGCAAGTTTCTCTTTCATGAACCTACTACCCCTAAACGTACACAGTACGTGACCACCGACCAATGATAGCCGATATTGGTGCGGTGGTCATGGTACTGTGTACGTTTAGGGTGATCCTGGACGGCATGGGTTCGAATCCTGCCAGGGTCAAAGTGTTCTTAGTGATATATGGCTTGCGCATTCATGCAGCTTTTCACACACAAGCATCATATATATATAATATATATATATATTATATATATATATATATATCTATAATATATATATATATATATATATATATATATATATGTATATATATGTATATATATATAATATATATATATATCTATATATATATATTATATCTATATTATAATAAGCCTCTATATCTATATATAGGTTATTAGGCAAATCGGGCATGCATAGTAGGCCAAAAAGTGAGTTCTGGCTACCTAGGTACGACATATATATATATATATATATTATATATATATATATATCTATATATATCTATATTATATATAATATATATATAATATATATATATATATATATATATTATAGAACTGGATTTTATGACTCTCGTCACCATAATCCACATTTTCTACCTGATCTTCAATGTCTTAACCAGAAAGTTTAATCTGCATTGATTTAATTTCACAAGAGTTACAGTTTCTCAGCTTAATTAATTATTCTGATTCGATCAACTGTTTACAGTAACCGCGAAGTTGAGAGGTTCGTCAGATTAACCTATTTTGTGAGCCAATCAACCCTCTAAGTCTCAATGTTTCCAACAGCTGAGCTTTGTTTATTTATTATCTAATCTACAATATTATTTTAAATGACAACAAATAATAAATCTTACTTATTTATTATGATAATGTTGCTTTTATTGAATATTATTATTAATCGTAGATTTAATATTATATTAGGCTATTATTTATTATTGACGTTCAAATTATAATTACTGGAATTGTTTAAATCATTATTAATACTGTGTTATAGGCATTATTCCATATCCAACACTGAGCTTCCAACACTGAGCGTCCAACACTGAGCGTACAATACTGAGGGTCCCAACACTGAGCGTCCATCACTGAGCGTCCAACACTGAGCGTACAATACTGAGGGTCCAACACTGAGAGTCCAACACTGAGCGTACAATACTGAGGGTCCAACATATGAGGGTCCAACACAGAGCGTCCAACACTGAGGGTCCAACATGAGGGGCCAACACTGAGGCCAACACTGAGCGTCCAGCCGTGATGGTTCACACTGAGCGTCCAACACTGAGCGTCCCACACTGAGCGTCCAACATTAAACGTCCAACACTGAGCGTCCAACACTGAGCGTCCAACATTGAACGTCCAACACTGAGCGTCCATCACTCAGGGTCCAACACCGAGCATACAACACTGAGCGTACAACACTGAGCGTCCAACACTGAGCGTCCAACACTGAGCGTACAACACTGAGCGTCCGACACTGAGCGTCCAACACTGAGCGTACAACACTGAGCGTCCAACACTGAGCGTACAACACAGAGCGTACAACACTGAGCGTCCAACACAGAGCGTCCAACACTGAGCGTACAACACAGAGCGTCCAACACTGCGTCCAACACTGAGCGTCCAACACTGAGCGTCCAACACTGAGCGTCCCACACTGAGCGTCCAACACTGAGCTTCCAACACTGAGCGTCCAACACTGAGCGTCCAACACAGAGCGTCCAACACTGAACGTCCAACATTGAGCGTCCGACACTGAGCGACCAACATGAGCGTCCAACACTGAGCGTCCAACATTGAACGTCCAACACTGAGCGTCCGACACTGAGCGTCCAACACTGAGCGTACAACACAGAGCGTCCAACACTGAGGGTCCAACACTGAGGGTCCAACACAGAGCGTACAACACTGAGCGTACAACACAGAGCGTACAACACTGAGCGTACAACACAGAGCGTACAACACTGAGCGTACAACACTGAGCGTACAACACTGAGCGTCCAACACTGAGCGTCCAACATTGAACGTCAAACACTGAGCGTCCAACACTAAACGTCCAACACTGAGCGTCAAACACTGAGCGTCCAACACTGAGCGACCAACATTGAACGTCCAACACTGAGCGTCCAACACTGAGCGTACAACATTGAACGTCCAACACTGAGGGTCCAACACTGAGCGGCCAACATTGAGCGTCCAACACTGAGCGTCCTACACTGAGCGTCCAACACTGTGCGTCCAACACTGAGCGACCAACTTTGAGCGTCCAACACTGAGCGTACAACACTGAGCGTCCAACATTGAACGTCCAACACTGAGCGTCCAACAATGAGCGTCCAACACTGAGCGACCAACTTTGAGCGTCCAACACTGAGCGTACAACACTGAGCGTCCGACACTGAGGGTCCAACATTGAGCGTCCAACATTGAACGTCCAACACTGAGCGACCAACATTGAACGTCCAACACTAAGCGTCCAACACTGAGCGTCCAACACTGAGCGTCCAACATTGAGCGTCCAACATTGAGCGTCCAACACTGAGCGACCAACATTGAACGTCCAACACTAAGCGTCCAACACTGAGCGTCAAACACTGAGCGTCCAACACTGAGCTTCCAACACTGAGCGTCCAACATTGAACGTCCAACACTGAGCGTCCAACATTGAACGTCCAACATTGAGCGTCCAACAATGAACGTCCAACACTGAGCGACCAACATTGAACGTCCAACACTAAGCGTCCAACACTGAGCGTCTAACACTGAGCGTCCAACACTGAGCGTCCAACACTGAGCTTCCAACACTGAGCGTCCAACAATGAACGTCCAACACTGAGCGACCAACATTGAGCGTCCAACATTGAACGTCCGACATTGAGCGTCCTCCAACACTGAGCGTCCAACATTGAACGTTCAACACTGAGCGTCCAACACTGAGCATCCAACACTGAGGGTTCAACACTGAGGGTCCAACACAGAGCGTCCAACACAGAGCGTCCAACACTGAGCGTCCAACACTGTGCGTCCAACATTGAAGGTCCAACACTGAGGGTCCAACATTGAGCGTCCAACATTGAACGTCCAACACTGAGCGTCCAACACTGAGCGTCCGACACTGAGGGTCCGACATTGAAGCAGTCCACATGAACGTCCAACCTAAGCGTACAACACTGAGCGTACAACACTGAGCGTCCGACACTGAGGGTCCAACATTGAGCGTCCAACATTGAACGTCCGACATTGAGCGTTCCAACCACTGAGCTTCCAACACTGAGCGTCCAACAATGAGCGTCCAACACTGAGCGTCCAACATAGAACGTCCAACACTGAGCGTACAACACAGAGCGTACAACACTGAGCGTACAACACAGAGCGTACAACACTGAGCGTACAACACAGAGCGTCCAACACTGAGGGTCCAACATTGAGCGTCCAACATTGAGCGTCCAACATTGAGCGTCCAACAATGAGCGTCCAACACTGAGCGCACAACACTGAGCGTCCAACACTGAGCGTCCAACATTGAACGTCCAACACTGAGCGTCCAACATTGAACGTCCAACCAATGAGCGTCCAACACTGAACGTCCAACACTGAGCGTCCAACACTGAGCGTCCAACACTGAGCGTACAACACTGAGCGTCCAACACTGAACGTCCGACCATTGAGCGTACAACACTGAGCGTCCAACACTGAGCTTCCAACATTGAACGTCCAGCACTGAGCGTCCAACATTGAACGTCAAACACTGAGCGTCCAACACTAAACGTCCAACACTGAGCGTCAAACACTGAGCGTCCAACACTAAACGTCCAACACTGAGCGTCCAACATTGAACGTCCGACACTGAGCGTCCAACATTGAACGTCCAACACTGAGCGTCCAATAATAAACATCTGAAGCGTCCAACATTGAACGTCCAACATTGAGCGTCCAACATTGAACGTCCGACATTGAGCCCTGCTGGTGGTAGTTTGCCACTGACAGGGTGACGTTTGGCTTCGCCATGGGGACTTCTCGCCCCCCAGGACGAGGACGTTGTCGGCTGGTCTGGCATTTACGGTGCCGGTGGGCATCCATTGGTTGGTGTCGCCCTGGTGGACGTGCTGCATGTGCAGCTGTCGGACCTGGTGGCATCCAGCTGCTTCAAAGCAACCGTGCTGTGGTCAAGTTCCGCCTCCAGGCTGCTTTCAGAGTTTCTCGAGCGGTGTGAAGGGCGTGTTTTACCCTCTCCCTGATACTGTTGGCTCCGTTAAGGTGGTGAATCTTAGTGTTACCTTGACGTCTGTGACGGTGAATGGTGCCCCCTTCGAATTTCAGGACGACTTTTTAACCTCCTGTTTTGAACGATTTGGGACAGTGTTAAGTGTTCGTTTAAACAAGGTCGTTGCCGGGCACTGTGTTGGTATGCTTGACGGCTCCCGCACCCTGACGATGTCACTGAAGTGTAGTGTGCCGTCGTCGATGTCCGTGTTGGGTTATACGCTCCGCTGCCAGTACCGGGTCAACCGCGCACCTGTTATCGGTGTGGTCACGAGGGTCATCTGGCTGCGACGTGGGAGCAACTGGTCGGGTGCATGTTCTTCATGCGGAGGATTTTCCGCCCATGTTGCGTTCGGACGATTCTGAGGATGGTGTGGGTGCTGTGCCTGAGGCGCCTGATTGCCTGTCTGCTGCTCCGCCTGTTGAGGCGAGTTCTCCGGCCCGTGTGCCTCGTCCTGTGACTGCTGTGGCCCCTGGGGTTGTTGAGCCGGTGTGTGTGGGTGTCGGGCCGTCGCCTGAGCTGCTTGTAGTGAAGGGTGTCCCGGTGGAGGTCCATGTCCCGCCCTCGCCTGTGGATGTGATACCGGCTCCCGGGGATGCGGGTTCTGCTGTTTTGAAGGAGGTGCTTCAGCAAGGTGAGGTGCCTGCCGTGCCTGTGTGTGTTGGAGACTGTAGTTCTGCTCTTTCCATCCCTTTGCAGAAGCATGCGCGTCGGTGTTCTGAGGCTGTTTCCGTGGATGAAGTAGACAGTGTGGGTGATGTGGCCTCAGTGGACTCTTCGGACGGTGCGGGTGTGACCTGTGTGGATGTGAAGATGGTGGCTGTGTCTGCGGCGGGGACTGCTGGGCGTGGTGTGGTGCGGCCTGTCTCGAAGCGTTCGCGGCGGGCTCGGAGTGTCTCCCCCCTTCGTGGTGTGCCTTGGGAGGAGGTAGGGGAGTATGGTGATCTGGCGCCCCCCGCCGTGGATGATGGTGCTGTGCGAGGCTCCGAAGTTGCTACCTGTGTCCCCCCTCCTGCGTCACCTGCTGTTGGATCTCCGCAGTGGGGGGTTGTCCCTGATGTTCGAGACCTCGTCGTGAAGTTGCGGAAAGATGTGCGCCAGGGGGGCTCGGCTCCTGTGCCCGGTGGTGGGGTCAATGCTGCGCCTGCATCCCCTGCTGTATCCCCTCCTTCCTTGCCCCGGTCTGGGGGGTTCCCTAGTCCCGTCTGCTGGGGTCGTGCCCTGTGAGGGTCCGGAGTTGGGCCCTTATCGGGATGCCCGGGTGCTTCCGATCCTGTGGTGCTCGTCCACTGTCTGGGTGTCGCGGGTGAAGGAGTTTGTGTATCGGGTGCCGGATAGGATGTCTCAGCCGAGGGCGCCGCCTGGTGGCCGGCTGCCAGCTGACGAGCGGGTGATTTGGGAAGCGTACTGCTTGCGCTTTCCGATATACAAGTTTCCGGAGAAGTATTAGTTCCCGTCTTGTGCACACTGCTACGCCGTGCATGGATCAGCTGCCGCCGTGACCACGACGCCCCGCCCCCCCGGTGCGGGGTGTCTCCCTCTAACGTCCGCCTCTGTTTTCGTCGCCCCTCCTTGCTCTACGGCCCATCACATCTACCGCTTTTGACTTTCTTCTCCTCCTGACCGTCAATGCGTCTCCTTACATCTGTCCTGGTGCAGTCATCGGGAGGGTTAACCCTTCATGCAAACTGCACCTATTCTCAAGAAGAAGAGGGTAGTGTACTCTCTGTAGAGACGTCTGTTATTCCACTATTATACTTTTGAATGTGGTATCTTGATGTTGCAGACGTATAGAAGTAATGCGATGTAGGAAGGAGCAGGCTAAATCTCTCTTGAAAGAGGTTACTGTCACTATGTACATTAATTATAAATTATGCAATATGTAATGTCTAGTTAAATGCAATGTAAAAATATTACTGCATATTAATGATTAAGTCATGTATATAATTAATATGCAAATAAATGGAAATTCTGGACTCTCACTACTGAAAAGGACATGATCTACAAATTAAGACTAATAAATTCTCAGCTGTAACAGAGGAACGTAGGTCGTGTCCAATCTCTACAACATGCTGGAATCAGCCTTGAGATAGTAATCCTTTTAACACGTGATCATGGGGCGGTCACACGCCTCCTCAGTTGACTTAAACCATGCTGAAATAATTAACTTCCATAATTTCCGCTCCAAACTAGTATTCACACATTTAAATGCAAGATCTAAAATAAATGGAGGGGGGTGGAAGCAGCAATTACATGGGTGTTCTAGTTTGCCTACAGCATCACGACAGGGTACCTACATTAGTGATATATTCCTGCTCAAAAATAAAACTAAGTGGTAAAATGCCTGCCGAAACTGGTGTCAGTGATTTGGGTAAGCTGCGCCCTCAGTCTGAAGCCCGAAGATGTACGGATGCTTGCAGAATTGGAAGATTTGGTCGGGCCGCTTCGGATCACCTTACTGCCAGTGGATCGAAAATGGCGAGAGTTGCTTTCCTCCTCCTTCTATCTCGGGTCGACGCATGCGAAAATGCTCCCAGTAGGGACCCCGAGCATAAATTATATTTATTCATTTAATTCTAAATAGGGAAGGAAGTGGTTATGACGAATATTTATATCATAAATAAATGTGTTATACGGTAATATATTTTCTCGAAAGGCAAATTGGTTAATTCAGACCACGCAAAATAAACGAGTATCATTTAAATGGAGAGGAATTTGTTTTATAATATTATTCATTGGAACAGCTATCTAGCCGGATAAATGAATTCCAGTAAACTGTAATATACTAAATGAAGTAAACTTATTAATAAATGATTATCCTTAATAAAGGAAAGTAAATAAGTGGATTTGATTTGGGTCTACAGATATGTAGAAAATTATTGCCTGTAGTAGGCTTGTTAGCACGACGCACCATAAAATACTAGGAAAGATTTGGCGGAATTATGTCGCAATAGGATATGAATTGATATTAGTAAACTACTGGATAGTAATTTTTGTAAATTATAATTATTAGTACAAAAATGATTTATCAGAGTACTAAATGAGAAATAAGTGTTGGATATTTCCAACACAGCTATAGTGATCTTCCTTGATCTAGAAAAAGCATTCGAACTTGCAAGCCTGCAACGCAATTTTATACACCTTAGTTAAAAATGGTGTAAAATGAAATAGGCTAGCATGGATTCAAGAATACCTAAGTCACAGGTATGCCAGAGTAAAGTTGCAAGGACAAGTGTCGGACTACCACTTGCATGAGAATGGGACTCCACAAGGAGGAGTCCTCAGTCCTAGTCTTTTTAACATCCTTATGGAAAACTTTGTTACTATGACATTTGCAGATATGGTTACATTGCTAAGCTATGCTGATGATTTAGAATTAGTAGCCATAGGTTCTTCACTTTTAAAAAAAGCACAAGGGGCATTAGATAAAGTAACAGCTGAATGCAGCCTTTTAGGGCTAAAAATATCTGCACAGAAGTCTAAAGTAAGGAGATTAGGTGGCAACACTCCAGACAAGCACCTATGCATTCAAGACATTAACCTTCAGTGGGTTACACAATATCAATATCTCGGAGTGTGGATAGACTCTAAAATGACATTCAACAAGCAAATTCAATATCAGAAGGAGAAAGCAAAATCACGACTGAATATAATGAAAGCACTCATAGGGCCCCGTCTAGGAGCCGGCCACAAAATGTTAAGAATGTTTTACATACATACCGTCCATTCCCTAGTTGATTATGCATCGCCTTCCTTACCCACCTTTCTCCTGGCCAGTGGGCAAACATTGAGGTTATTCAAAATGATGCAATGCGAGTCATAACAGGGGCTCCCAGATGGACTAAAATACTGAACCTAAGACTAGAAACCAAGCTAACGTCATTTAAACAAGGGTAAAAGGGATTGCTGCATGCATGCTGACCAAGATATTGATTAGACCTAGAATCAGTTCACTTACAAGATATAATCACTGGAGCACAAACTCGGGACAGAAGAGCCTTCAATAGCAACAGGTGAACCCATTGTGCAATAAACACCATCAATACATTCGATATAACAAATACAGTCATTGAGAAGGGTGTCGATGAAATACCTGCAGACTTCGTTATGTAGCCCCTTGGGAATCGCTGCCAGCAGACTTTAAGATTATGGTTCTTGAGGGAAAAAAGAACCAGACTAATCCTCATCTGCTACTTAATATTGCACAGATGCAAATAAAAGCAAAATTGGCATCTGACAGCTTCACTTACTTCACAGATGGATCAGTAGACCAGCAGGGACAGGAGGCCGGAGCTGCAGTTAAAGCAGGAAACTGTACATAGTTGGAGACTCTCAAACGGGTGTTCGACTTTACAACAGAGATGCTAGCCATTTAAAAGGCTTTGGAACATGCTCTTGCTGAACACCGACAACATATTATCATACGTACGGATTCGAGAACTGCCACTGAAACCTTGCAACAAGAACACATGCATGACAACATCCATCTGATAACAAATGTCATATCATTAATGCAAACACTCAAACGTCAAGGTCGTCGGGTACTTATCAACTGGGTGCCAAGTCATGTGGGAATAATAGGAAATGATATTGCAGACGAAGTTGCAAAACTTGCAAACTAAGCAAATAAATGTAGACATTTAACTACCACAGAGTCTATCACAGATTAAGAAAGTAATTAGAAACAGAGAAATGCAGATAATGTACAGTGACCACAATACAGCAGTTGCAATATCAGAGTCTGCGGGTTGGTACAAAAATTCAACCAACTACGAACCACTTAGTTAGATGAACGGGAGCAGTAGAACAACAGAAGTACACTTACATCGCATCAGGCTTGGATACCCATGTGCATGGGAAATAGACTTACAGGTTCCGGAAGATGAGAGGAAATGTCAGCACTGTGGAGAAATGCCCGACAGACCATTGGAACATTACGTAACACAGTGCACAGTTACAAACCCAGTAAGATTTCAACTTAGATTCAACAGAGCAGAAGAAGTTGTTAAAAACATGGGATAAAATCTTACTGAAGCGACCATACGAGTCATAAATACTCATACTCCGCCTAAGTAAAACAGAAACAAGCAACAATTAGTGGCCAGCCAAAGGCTTAGGAATTTTGCAAGCCTGCACAAGAATTTCTCTGCAAAAAAATTACTATCCAGCACTATCCAGCTTCATCCAGCACTATCCAGCTCTATCCAGCACTATCCAGCTCTATCCAGCACTATCCAGCACTAGCGTAATAGCAGTGAACAAAGAGCAACAATGCACCAGGAACTTCACGCCAATTGGTCTAGAATCTCGGATAATTTACTTTTCACTCAGACCAATGTTGGACGCTCAGTATTGGACGCTCAGTGTTGGATGCTCAGTGGTGGACGCTCAATTTTGGACGCTCAGTGTTGGACGCTCTGTGTTGGACGCTCAGTGTTGGATGCTCAGTGCTGGACGCTCAATTTTGGACGCTCAGTGTTGGACGCTCTGTGTTGGACGCTCAGTGTTGGACGCTCAGTGTTGGACGCTCAGTGTTGGACGCTCAGTGTTGTACTCTCAGTGTTGGACGCTCAGTGCTGGACGCTCAGTGTTGGACGCTCAGTGTTGGACGCTCTGTGTTGGACGCTCAGTGTTGGACGCTCAGTGTTGGACCGTCAGTGTTGGACCGTCAGTGTTGGACGCTCAGTGCTGGACTCTCAGTTTTGGACGCTCAGTGTTGGACGCTCAGTCTTGGACGCTCAGTGTTGGACGCTCAGTGTTGGACGCTCAGTGTTGGACGTTCAGTGTTGGACGCTCAGTGTTGGACGCTCAGTGTTGGACGCTCAGTGTTGGACCCTCAGTGATGGACGCTCAGTGTTGGACGTTCAATGTTGGACGCTCTGTGTTGGACGCTCAGTGTTGGACGCTCAGTGTTGGACCGTCAGTGTTGGACCGTCAGTGTTGGACGCTCAGTGCTGGACTCTCAGTTTTGGACGCTCAGTGTTGGACGCTCAGTCTTGGACGCTAAGTGTTGGACGCTCAGTGTTGGACGCTCAGTGTTGGACGCTCAGTGTTGGACGTTCAGTGTTGGACGCTCAGTGTTGGACGCTCAGTGTTGGACGCTCAGTGTTGGACCCTCAGTGATGGACGCTCAGTGTTGGACGTTCAATGTTCGACGCTCTGTGTTGGACGCTCAGTGTTGGACGTTCAGTGTTGGACGCTCAGTGTTGGACGCTCAGTGTTGGACGCTCAGTGTTGGACGCTCAGTGTTGGACCCTCAGTGTTGGACGCTCAGTGTTGGACGCTCTGTGTTGGACGCTCTGTGTTGGACGCTCAGTGTTGGACGCTCAGTGTTGGACGCTCAGTGCTGGACGCTCAGTGTTGGACCCTCAGTGTTGGACGCTCAGTGTTGGACGCTCAGTTTTGGACGCTCAGTGTTGGACGCTCAGTGTTGGGCGCTCAATGTTGGACGCTCATTGTTGGACGCTCAGTGTTGTACGCTCAGTGTTGGACGCTCAGTGTTGGACCCTCAGTGTTGGACGCTCAGTGTTGGACCCTCAGTGTTGGACGTTCAATGTTGGACGCTCAGTGTTGGACGCTCAGTGTTGGACGCTCAGTGTTGGACGCTCAGTGTTGGACGCTCGTGTCGGACGCTCAGTGTCGGACCCTCAGTGTTGGACCCTCAGTGTTGGACCCTCAGTGTTGGACCCTCAGTGTTGGACCCTCAGTGTTGGACGCTCAGTGTTGGACCCTCAGTGATGGACGCTCAGTGTTGGACGTTCAATGTTGGACGCTCTGTGTTGGACGCTCAGTGTTGGACGCTCAGTGTTGGACCGTCAGTGTTGGACCGTCAGTGTTGGACGCTCAGTGCTGGACTCTCAGTTTTGGACGCTCAGTGTTGGACGCTCAGTGTTGGACGCTCAGTGTTGGACGCTCAGTGTTGGACGCTCAGTGTTGGACGCTCAGTGTTGGACGTTCAGTGTTGGACGCTCAGTGTTGGACGCTCAGTGTTGGACGCTCAGTGTTGGACCCTCAGTGTTGGACGTTCAATGTTGGACGCTCTGTGTTGGACGCTCAGTGTTGGACGTTCAGTGTTGGACGCTCAGTGTTGGACGCTCAGTGTTGGACGCTCAGTGTTGGACCCTCAGTGTTGGACGCTCAGTGTTGGACGCTCTGTGTTGGACGCTCTGTGTTGGACGCTCAGTGTTGGACGCTCAGTGCTGGACGCTCAGTGTTGGACGCTCAGTGTTGGACCCTCAGTTTTGGACGCTCAGTGTTGGACGCTCAGTGTTGGGCGCTCAATGTTGGACGCTCATTGTTGGACGCCCAGTGTTGTACGCTCAGTGTTGGACGCTCAGTGTTGGACCCTCAGTGTTGGACGCTCAGTGTTGGACCCTCAGTGTTGGACGTTCAATGTTGGACGCTCAGTGTTGGACGCTCAGTGTTGGACGCTCAGTGTTGGACGCTCAGTGTTGGACGCTCGTGTCGGACGCTCAGTGTCGGACCCTCAGTGTTGGACCCTCAGTGTTGGACCCTCTGTGTTGGACCCTCAGTGTTGGACGCTCAGTGTTGGACCCTCAGTGTTGGACGTTCAATGTTGTACGCTCAGTGTTGGACGTTCAATGTTGGACGCTCAGTGTCGGACGCTCAGTGTTGGACGCTCAGTGTTGGACGTTCAATGTTGGACGCTCAATGTCGGACGTTCAATGTTGGACGCTCAGTGTTGGACGTTCAATGTTGGACGCTCAATGTCGGACGTTCAATGTTGGACGCTCAGTGTTGGACGTTCAATGTTGGACGCTCAGTGTTGTACGCTCAGTGTTGGACGCTCAATGTCGGACGTTCAATGTTGGACGCTCAGTGTTGGACGTTCAATGTCGGACGCTCAGTGTTGGACGCTCAGTGTTGGACGTTCAATGTTGGACGCTCAATGTCGGACGTTCAATGTTGGACGCTCAATGTTGGACGCTCAGTGTTGGACGTTCAATGTTGGACGCTCAGTGTTGGACGTTCAATGTTGGACGCTCAATGTTGGACGCTCAGTGCTGGACGTTCAATGTTGGACGCTCAGTGTTGGACGCTCAGTGTTGTACGCTCAATGTCGGACGTTCAGTGTTGGACGCTCAGTTTAGGACGCTCAGTGTTGGACGCTCAGTGTTGGACGCTCAGTGTTGGACGTTCAGTGTTGGACGCTCATTGTTGGACGCTCAATGTTGGACGCTCAGTGTTGGACGTTCAATGTTGGACGCTCAGTGTTGGACGCTCAGTGTTGGACGCTCAGTGTTGGACGCTCAGTGTTGGACGCTCAATGTTGGACGCTCAATGTTGGACGCTCAATGTTGGACCTCAGTGTTGGACGCTCAGTGTTGGACGCTCAGTGTTGGACGCTCAGTGTTGGACGCTCAATGTTGGACGTTTAGTGTTGGACGCTCAGTGTTGGACGCTCAGTGTTGGACGCTCAGTGTTGGACGCTCAGTGTTGGACGCTCAATGTCGGACGTTCAATGTTGGACGCTCAGTGTTGGACGCTCAGTGTTGGACGCTCAGTGTCGGACGCTCAGTGTTGGACGCTCAGTGTTGGACGTTCAATGTTGGACGCTCAATGTCGGACCCTCAGTGTCGGACGCTCAGTGTTGGACGCTCAGTGTTGGACGTTCAATGTTGGACGCTCAATGTTGGACCCTCAGTGTTGGACGTTCAATGTTGGACGCTCAGTGTTGGACGCTCAGTGTTGGACGCTCAGTGTTGGACCTCAGTGTTGGACCCTCAGTGTTGACCCTCAGTGTTGGATGCTCAGTGTTGGACGCTCAGTGTTGGACGTTCAATGTTGGACGCTCAGTGTTGGACGCTCAATGTCGGACGTTCAATGTTGGACGCTCAGTGTTGGACGCTCAGTGTTGGACGTTCAATGTTGGACGCTCAGTGTTGGACGCTCAATGTTGGACGCTCAGTGTTGGACGCTCAGTGTTGGACGTTCAGTGTTGGACGCTCAGTGTTGGACGCTCAGTGTTGGACGCTCAGTGTTGGACGCTCAATGTTGGACGCTCAATGTTGGACGCTCAGTGTTGGACGTTCAATGTTGGACGCTCAGTGTTGGACGCTCAGTGTTGGACGCTCAATGTTGGACGCTCAGTGTTGGACGCTCAGTGTTGGACGCTCAGTGTTGGTCGCTCAGTGTTGGACGCTCAATGTTGGACGCTCAATGTTGGACGCTCAGTGTTGGACGTTCAATGTTGGACGCTCAGTGTTGGACGTTCAATGTTGGTCGCTCAGTGTTGGACGTTCAATGTTGGACGCTCAGTGTTGGACGCTCAGTGTTGGATGCTCAATGTTGGTCGCTCAGTGTTGGACGCTCAGTGTTGGACGTTCAATGTTGGACGCTCAGTGTTGGACGCTCAGTGTTGGACGTTCAATGTTGGACGCTCAGTGTTGAACGCTCAGTGTTGGACGCTCAAAGTTGGTCGCTCAGTGTTGGACGCACAGTGTTGGACGCTCAGTGTTGGACGTTTAATGTTGGACGCTCAGTGTTGGACGCTCAGTGTTGGACGTTCAATGTTGGACGCTCAGTGTTGGACGCTCAGTGTTGGACGCTCAATGTTGGTCGCTCAGTGTTGGACGCTCAGTGTTGGACGCTCAGTGTTGGACGTTCAATGTTGGACGCTCAATGTCGGACGTTCAATGTTGGACGCTCAGTGTTGGACGCTCAGTGTCGGACGCTCAGTGTTGGACGCTCAGTGTTGGACGTTCAATGTTGGACGCTCAGTGTTGGACGTTCAATGTTGGACGATCAGTGTTGGACGCTCAGTGTTGGACCCTCAGTGTTGGACGTTCAATGTTGGACGCTCAGTGTTGGACGCTCAGTGTCGGACGCTCAGTGTTGGACGTTCAATGTTGGACGCTCAGTGTTGGACGCTCAGTGTTGGTCGCTCAGTGTCGGACGCTCAGTGTTGGACGCTCAGTGTTGGACGCTCAGTGTTGGACGCTCAGTGTTGGACGCTCAGTGTTGGACGCTCAGTGTTGGACGCTCAATGTTGGACGCTCAGTGTTGGACGCTCAGTGTTGGACGCTCAGTGTTGGACGCAGTGTTGGACGCTCTGTGTTGTACGCTCAGTGTTGGACGCTCTGTGTTGTACGCTCAGTGTTGGACGCTCAGTGTTGTACGCTCAGTGTTGGACGCTCAGTGTTGTACGCTCAGTGTTGGACGCTCAGTGTCGGACGCTCAGTGTTGTACGCTCAGTGTTGGACGCTCAGTGTTGGACGCTCAGTGTTGTACGCTCAGTGTTGTATGCTCGGTGTTGGACCCTGAGTGATGGACGCTCAGTGTTGGACGCTCAATGTTGGACGCTCAGTGTTGGACGCTCAGTGTTGGACGTTTAATGTTGGACGCTCAGTGTTGGATCCTCAGTGTTGTACGCTCAGTGTTGAACCATCAAGGCTGGACGCTCAGTGTTGGACCCTCAGTGTTGGACCCTCAGTGTTGGACCCTCAGTGTTGTACGCTCTGTGTTGGACCCTCAGTGTTGGACCCTCAGTATTGTACGCTCAGTGTTGGACGCTCAGTGTTGGACCCTCAGTATTGTACGCTCAGTGTTGGACGCTCAGTGATGGACGCTCAGTGTTGGACCCTCAGTATTGTACGCTCAGTGTTGGACGCTCAGTGTTGGACGCTCAGTGTTGGATATGGAATAATGCCTATAACACAGTATTAATAATGATTTAAACAATTCCAGTAATTATAATTTGAACGTCAATAATAATAATAGCCTAATATAATATTAAATCTACTATTAATAATAATATTCAATAAAATCAACATTATCATAATAAATAAGTAAGATTTATTATTTGTTGTCATTTAAAATAATATTGTAGATTAGATAATAAATAAACAAAGCTCAGCTGTTGGAAACATTGAGACTTAGAGGGTTGATTGGCTCACAAAATAGGTTAATCTGACGAACCTCTCAACTTCGCGGTTACTGTAAACAGTTGATCGAATCAGAGAATTAATTAAGCTGAGAAACTGTAACTCTTGTGAAATTAAATCAATGCAGATTAAACTTTCTGGTTAAGACATTGAAGATCAGGTAGAAAATGTGGATTATGGTGACGAGAGTCAGAAAATCCAGTTCTATAATATATATATATATATATATATATATATATATATATATATATATATATATATATATATATATATATATATATATATATATATATATATGTCGTACCTAGTAGCCAGAACTCACTTTTTGGCCTACTATGCAATGCCCGATTTGCCTAATAAGCCTATATATATATATATATAGGCTTATTATATAATATATATATAATATATATATATATATATATATATATATATATGTATATATATATATACATATATATACATATACATATATATATATATATATATATATATATATATATATATATATATATATATATATATATATATATATATATATATATATATATATATATATATATGCGTGTGTGTGAGAAAGCTGCATGAATGCGCAAGCCATATATCACTAAGAACACTTTGACCTGGCCAGGATTCGAACCCATGCCGTCCAGGATCACCCTAAACGTACACAGTACCATGACCACCGCACCAATGATCGTCTATCATTGGTGCGGTGGTCACGGTACTGTGTACGTTTAGGGGTAGTAGGTTCATGAAAGAGAAAACTTGCCGCTCTAGGGTCTCTTGTGGTGTCAATGAGCTTGGAACCAAGATCCATAAGAAACCTTCTTGCACTCTCTCCCCATGGGCCTAGGGTCTCAAACCCTATTGGAACGAGGTTGTACCGATGATCTAATTGCCTGTACTTGGCTGACTTGTCTCTTTCTCTGTGTGTCGCCGCGGCTCCTGCTGTGCCGGCAGAGAGGTTGATGTATGTGGCTGCCAGGGTGGATACGCAAGTATAGTCCCATGCCAACTGTCTGCCACCCTTCCACGGACGCAGTGTGATTCCGTCTGGTCGGCCGGCAAAGCTAACAGTCACGGTTCAGAAGGTTGCGGGGCTCTCTCTCCGCTGGACACTGAGCAGAGGCAAGACTTCTTTTAATGATGTCGTTGACTTCGTCGTGTCTAGAGTGCCAACCACCAGATTTTCCACAGTGCAGGCCATGCAATTCATATTCGTCAGCATCTGCCTCGCCGCAAATACACCTATGAACAGTGTGGATAGGGGCAGGAAGACGGAGAGCGATTGACTAGTCCGTGACTAGAAAATGGTCGCGTGTCATGTCCCATTTTCTTTGTGTTGTCAAGGTTGCGTTGCCTCTGCAATATATATGATTTCCGGCAGCACTCTCACGTGGTCTCACGTTATCCGGACTTGTCTAGTTCCCGCTGGTCTGCAGGTGTTACACGTGTTGTGAGCTGGCCTGCAGGTGTTACACGTGTTGTGAGCTGGCCTGCAGGTGTTACACGTGTTGTGAGCTGGCCTGCAGGTGTTACACGTGTTGTGAGCTGGTCTGCAGGTGTTGCACGTGTCGTGAGCTGGTCTGCAGGTGTTGCACGTGTTGTGAGCTGGTCTGCAGGTGTTACACGTGTTGTGAGCTGGTCTGCAGGTGTTACACGTGTCGTGAGCTGGTCTG
>WNGS01008999.1:20288-34233 GCA_020271785.1 Procambarus virginalis
GAACGAAATGGAGCCTTAAAATCCATCACCCAAAACTTTACAGTGAAATAAACACATCATACTTATCGTTGTATTATGATCTGGGAAACTTGGAATTACGCCAAGCATAAAACCAGAGAACTAGATATAACGATGACCAGACTGACGCTGGGACACACCAAAGTAACAACACACAGTTTAAACACATGACAAACATATATGAAAATTGCATCCATTGTTTGCAATTATTCCAATGGCAATTGAACATTACTTTCTTCACTGTTTCAGACACCATAGTGCCAGAATTAGCTCCATACAAGTACTTATCACCTTGAGAGCACATATTAGGGGGAGGAGACTTCGCATAGGCTCCAGGCAACCCATCAAAATTAGGACATATTTAAATCATATGACTTACATCATCGGGACAATCATACATAGAAAGCGTCACCCTAGCAACAAAGAACAGCAATGCTCACGACCTGTTGATCCGCTGACGTCTTCAACACAAAATCAAACCCTCCCTGCCCAGTATCAAAGTTTAACCCTAAAATACAACATTCAAGTTCTTCGAAATTATTACAATGACGTGCCACTGTGTTGCGTCTCCCAACATCACTACTCGTGCAGTGATGATCGGGTTTTCATCGGGAGAAAACCTTCATACAAACTAAACGTACCATACGAAAAGTAGGATTCACAAAGCTTTAGCAGGATAACAGCTCTTGGCATGTAGTTTCATTAGGAATATCATCACCATTTTTAATGAACCATAGTACATTAGGATGCATAAATACTAAAACACGTATTTACCTGTTATTATAATGAAGATGCAATACACTGGAGTATTTAGAAGGACTTTGCTGGCTGTGTCACACGGCAAACCACAACAGTTGAACGACACAAACACACAATAAACGGCGACCAGTCAAGCCTGCGCCGCACCCGTACTGTGACTGAGGCCGTGTAAGACCGGAGGAGGATGTTTTGCTAGGGACCAGATCCTGAACTCTGACGCAAATAAACTACGAACACTGACACACTTCCTGCCCGGCAAACATTTAAAAAAATGGTAAACTTATATATATTCGTCATACTATTAGAAAAACTAAAGAACTTAAGCAATATAAAGTAAAACTACAGGGAAACATGTTCCATTGTAATTTAACTTCCTAAGAAGGGTCATTCTATAATATATATTCATATGCAGAATATTCTAAGATATTTAACAGAAAATATACCTTTATTTATGTTCTATAGATAATATCTAGACAGGACGTTGAAGATAAGCCGCCGCGTTCTGCCAACAAACAGAGGATGTCACAGTCCCTCCCCTCCCCCCCAACCGATCCAAAGGACCCCAAGTGACGGCAATGACTCCTTAGTGAGTCAAAAGACACCTGGTGTGTGTCACAACACATTCTCCCGGTACGTCACGTGTGTCCCTGTGTGTTTCTGGACAGTCCCTCATAGCATCACAGGACAGTCCCTCGGTGCATCACAGCACAGTTCCTCGGTGCATCACAGGACAGTCCCTCGGGGCATCACAGCACAGTCCCACAGTGCATCACAGGACAGTCCATCGGTGCATCACAGGAGAGTCCCTCGGAGCATAACAGGACAGTCCCTCTGTGCATCACACGACAGTCCCTCGGTGCATCACAGGACAGTCACTCGGTGCATCATAAGACTGTCCCTTCGTGCATCACAGGACAGTCTCTCGGTGCATCACAGGACAGTCCCTCGGTGCATCACAGGACAGTCCCTCGGTGCATCACAGGACAGTCCCTCAGTGCATCACATGACAGTCCCTCAGTGCATCACATGACAGTACCTCAGTGCATCGGAGGACAGTCCCTCGGTGCATCAGAGGACAGTCCCTCGGTATATCACAGGACAGTGCCTCATTGCTTCAAAAGACAGTCCCACGATGCATCACAGGACAGTGCCTCGGTGCATCACAGGACAGTCCCACGGTGCATCACAGGACAGTCCCTCGGTACATCATAGGACAGTGCCTCGGTGAATCAGAGGACAGTCCCTAGGTGCATCACAGGACAGTCCCTCGGTGCATCACAGGACAGTCCCTCGGTGCATCATAGGACAGTCCCTCGGTGAATCAGAGGACAGTCCCTCGGTGCATCACAGGACAGTCCCTCGGTGCATCATAGGACAGTCCCTCGGTGCATCACAGGACAGTCCCTCGGTGCATCATAGGACAGTCCCACGGTGCATCACAGGACAGTCCCTCGGTGCATCATAGGACAGTCCCTCGGTGAATCAGAGGACAGTCCCTCGGTGCATCACAAGACAGTCCCACGGTGTATCACAGGACAGTGCCTCGGTGCATCATAGGACAGTGCCTCGGTGCATCACAGGACAGTGCCTCGGTGCATCATAGGACAGTCCCTCGGTACATCACAGGATAGTCCCTCGGTGCATCACAGGACAGTCCCTCGGTACATCACAGGACAGTCCCTCGGTGAATCAGAGGACAGTCCCTCGGTGCATCACAGGACAGTGCCTCGGTGCATCACAGGACAGTGCCTCGGTGCATCATAGGACAGTGCCTCGGTGCATCACAGGACAGTCCCTCGGTGCATTACAGGACTGTGCCTCGGTGCATCATAGGACAGTGCCACGGTGCATCACAGGACTGTGCCTCGGTGCATCATAGGACAGTGTCACGGTGCATCACAGGACAGTGCCTCGGTGCATCATAAGACAGTCCCTCGGTGAATCAGAGGACAGTCCCTCGGTGCATCACAGGACAGTCCCACGGTGTATCACAGGACAGTGCCTCGGTGCATCATAGGACAGTGCCTCGGTGCATCACAGGACAGTGCCTCGGTGCATCATAGGACAGTCCCTCGGTACATCACAGGATAGTCCCTCGGTGCATCACAGGACAGTGCCTCGGTGCATCATAGGACAGTCCCTCGGTGCATTACAGGACTGTGCCTCGGTGCATCATAGGACAGTGCCACGGTGCATCACAGGACAGTCCCTCTGTGCATGACAGGACTGTGCCTCGGTGCATCACAGGACAGTGCCTCGGTGCATCACAGGACAGTGCCTCGGTGCATCATAGGACAGTCCCTCGGTGCATCACAGGACAGTGCCTCAGTGCATCACAGGACAGTGCCTCGGTGCATCACAGGACAGTGCCACGGTGCATCACAGTACTGTCCCACGGTGCTTCACAGGTCAGTGCCACGGTGCATCACAGGACAGTGCCACGGTGCATCATAGGACAGTGCCACGGTGCATCACAGGACAGTCCCTCGGTGTATCACAGGACAGTCCCTCGGTGCATCACAAGACAGCCCCACGGTGCATCACAGGCCCGTGCCACAGTGCATCACAGGACAGTACCTCGGTGCATCACAGGACAGTGCCACGGTGCATCACAGGACAGTGCCGTGGTGCATCACAGGACAGCCCCACAGTGCATCGCAGGACAGTCCCTCTGTGCATCATAGGACAGAGCCACGGTGCATCACAGGACAGCCCCACAGTGCATCGCAGGACAGTCCCTCTGTGCATCATAGGACAGAGCCACGGTGCATCACAGGACAGTGCCACGGTGCATCACAGGACAGCCCCACAGTGCATCGCAGGACAGTCCCTCGGTGCATCGCAGGACAGCGCCTCGCAGCTGAGGGGACAGCGCTCTGGGTTCATAGTCCTAAGGGCCTGGTTTCGATTCCAGACCGATGCAGAAACAATCGGGTAATTGTTTTATTCACGCTAATGATCTTGTCCAACTGGCAGAAAATAGGTATCTGGGACATAGATAGCTGCTACGGGCTGCTTCATGGGGATGCATGTGTGTTAGAGAAAAAACATATGTAGTAGACATAATAGAGGAAAAATAGATTGGTTAGAAGTGCCGTGTCTAAGAGCTATTATCTCGATTCTGCAAGCACAGTAGTAAAATTATTTTGCGGCATTGAAATGACTTGATCTCGCGATCTTGTGATTCCCGGATGTCTGCCTTAACCGCCCGGCCACGGTAGTACAAAAGTTGACCAACACAAAGCTCTGCTGAGTTCTTTAGGAAGTTCTGGACGTCTGAAACCGGGGCCCAACAAGGATTTTCTAGCCAACCTGAACACACTCTGGCCTACGGTAATGGCGTTCACACTATTATGCCACAGTCAGATGGCAATGAAATCAGTAGAGTTCTGGGTTGATCAACTCGGCAACGTGGCCGAGCGGGTAAGGCATGTGTCTGGAATCACGAGGATCCGAAGTGATTTACATGGTTATATTCTGCTGAGTTTCCTTAGCCATATCTATTAGACTTCCTCTGTTCAACAATTCGGGTTGTTAGATCCTTGCCTGTTTGGCCATAAAAAACTTAATTGCAATCTTTACTAGGAATCTTAGAGTCAGCTTTATATTTTCTCTGATAAACATTTACTAATTTCTTACGGACTTTATTTGAGTAAAACTGAAAATTAATTTAGTTTCATGCACTTTTATTAAATTCTTACCGGTATGCTCTATGTTAGAACTATATGGAATGACCAAGCAGTTCCTAGGAGCGATCTCCTATTGTTAGTGGTGTTTCTGCTTCAAATTTGCTTCAGCAACTGTTAAAGCTTTTCTCAGGAACCAATTCAAGTATCCTACACTTTTTTGTTGATTGTATAGTTTTTATTGATTTCAGTGTGTAACCACTGAGGACTGTAGATTCGCAATGATCTTAAGAAAAGACTTCATGTCCTTTTTCTTACCGTTTTTTCCTTACCTTTCCTCTTCCATTCCTCCTATTCTTACCTCATCCCACATAGGGGATGATATATAAAAAGACGCGCCTATTCGAATGCAACGTTGTGTCAAAATTTCAAAGCAATCGGTAAAGAGGTTTCGAAGATTTCCCTCACATGAAAAACACAGTTTTACAGAAAAAGCATGTTTTTTTTCCGTCACAGACATGACATCTTTATAGTATATATATAAAAACCTGCTCGGATGCGAATGGAACGTTGTGTGAAAATTTCAAAGCAATCGATGAAGAACTTTCGGAGATTAGCGATTTTGAACAATCGAACATTTTCATTTTTATTTATATAGACATTTCTCAGCAAGAAGTGCCTATAGATTTACTACCTATCTGCCTATATAATTTGATTTACTACACCACCCTTTATCCACAATGTGATATAAAAGGCTTCGAGTTTGAAGCTTGCACTTGTTGTGTCGTTTCTTGGTGGTGTGCGAGACTGCCCTGATGGCGACACTTCAATAATAATAATAATAATAATAATAATAATAATATTTTATTTAGGAAAAGTACATATTTAGTTGCAGAGTTACAGTACAAACATTCTGTTTGATTTAAAGACAGAGGTAGTACATACAATACCTAAAGCCACTAGTATACATAGCGTTTCGGGCAATGTCACGCCCAGATAGTATGTGTGAGGCCGGTATATGGTGCCCGCTCTCCGTTATACTTGCGATATATACTCAGCATCTCCTAATTTATCCGAGTTGACAGCTAACTGCACAAAATATTATGTATTTTAAACTATTATTTATTTTTAACTGGTGGTAATTTATTTATTTATCTACTAAGATAAGGAACCAGTATTGGTGCCTCTCTGTTCTGTGTGGCGTCGTATGACGCCACTGCTGATGTAGCAGTCTCTCTGTTCTCGAGAACCACATGACTTGGTCTAAACACTAGTAGGCCGTGGCTAAGTAAGGTCTGCTATGTTTTAACTTATCATAAAGGAATATTTTTCTACAAAATTCACTCACCTTTGCCTCCCTAAAATCACCCCACATTTGTCTCCCTAACATCACCCCACCTTTGTCTCCCTAACATCACCCCACCTCTGACTCCCTAACATCACCACACCTTTGCCTCCCTAACATCACCCCACCTTTGTCTCCCTAACATCACCCCACCTCTGACTCCCTAACATCACCCCACCTTTGTCTCCCTAACATCACCCCACCTTTGCCTCCATAACATCACCCCACCTTTGCCTCCCTAACATCACCCCATCTTTGTCTCCCTAACATCACCCCACCTTTGTCCTCCCTAACATCACCACACCTTTGTCTCCCAAACATCACCACACCTTTGCCTCCCTAACATCACCCCACCTTTGCCTCCCTAACATCACCCCACCTTTGCCTCCCTAACATCACCCCACCTTTGCCTCCCTAACATCACCCCACCTTTGCCTCCCTAATATCACCCCACCTTTGGCTCCCTAACATCACCCCAACTTTGCCTCTCTAACATCACTCCACCTTTGCCTCCCTAACATCACCACACCTTTGCCTCCCTAACATCACCCCACCTTTGCCTCCCTAACATCACCCCACCTTTGCCTCTCTAACATCACCACACCTTTGCCTCCCTAACATCACCCCACCTTTGCCTCCCTAACATCACCCCACCTTTGCCTCTCTAACATCACCACACCTTTGCCTCCCTAACATCACTCCACCTTTGCCTCTCTAACATCACCACACCTTTGCCTCCCTAACTTCACCCCACCTTTGCCTCTCCCTCACACACTTCATCACACTTAGAATGGTGGGGAGGACTGGGAGACGGGAAAGTTGCTTTGGCTCAGCAACTGTCGCCTTCCTCATAAAAAATAACATAACAATTTCTAATAATTGCAAATCCAAGTTGGTGACAATAGAAACCTAAGAAATTAATAATACGACAACTTTAGTCAATTTTCGTAAATAGAAATACAAAGATAATAAAAGGCTTTGTGCTGTCATGCTTATAATATGTAGTAAAAATCTGATCGAAGGTTTCGATAAAGGTCTCACAAATAAGCTTAGTCGTTACCAATAAAGTTTACCCTCAACTTGGTATTTCTCTTGTTTGTTGTCAGTATTTTCTGTGTTTCAGAACATGTTCCATTCGCATCCAAGCGGGTTTTTATATAAATACTATACTGATATCACGTCTCTGAAGGAAAAAAAAACTGCTTTTTTGAAAAACTGTTTTTTTTATGTGAGGGAAATCTTTGAAACCTCTTTACGATTACTTTGAAAATTTTTCACACGTTTGCATTCGAACAGGCGCGTATTTTATATACCTACTATATACATGCCTCCCTGTGACAGGTAAAAACATGTTTTTTTTTTTTAAACAGCGTCATCAGTTGCATGTAGAGCCACACGCTAACTAATATGTTATGATTCTATTTCAATATTTCCAATTGCATTGACAAATTAAATTTTCATACATTTCGGTTTATTTTCATTTTGATTTAATTATTTTGTGTGACATTGCATTGGAATTGAGCTGTGTTGTTCACCATATCATTCATTTCGTGAGTATAAATATAGATGCCATACCTGTGAAAAGTAAAAACATGCTTTTTTAAAAAAAAAACAGTGCCATCTGTTGCACGTAAGAGAAACACACACTATACTAAATATGTTACGATTCCATTTCATTATTTCCAATTTCATTGATAAATTGAATTTTCCTAGATTTTGAATTATTTCCATTTTGATTTAATTATTTTGTTTGAAATTGCGTTGGAATTGAGCTTTGTTGTTTACCATACCATTCATTTCGTGAGTTTAGTTTATTTTTTTATTTTTTCATCGTTTTTAATTTCGTTTAAA
The DNA here is from genome assembly GCA_020271785.1 of Procambarus virginalis. Classification (NCBI taxonomy): domain Eukaryota; kingdom Metazoa; phylum Arthropoda; class Malacostraca; order Decapoda; family Cambaridae; genus Procambarus; species Procambarus virginalis. Next base: position 27,888 of record WNGS01008999.1, read on the forward strand.
ATAAATTGGTCGACGTCAAGCTCAGCTACAGGTGGCCAAACTTTGATCTTATTTTACTCAGATAAGTAATTTTCAACTTCAAGGTGTTTCACAGCTTTCATTTATTAATCAATTTACATGCAAATTACACCTTATATGTAGAGTTTGTGCTTCTATAATGTTCACCCAACACTTTAGACCAAAGTCCATTTATTGATTTTATAAATATTGATAAACATCATATATTGCATATTTTTGGAAGGGGAACGTTGAATAATTGTATTATTGCACTAAATACTTTTTTGATAAAACTGCGTAGTGAAATCCTTTATTACATGCTAATGTGATATCTGAGTGTTATAGAAATGATTTTAGTTGACACATGTGTTCCTAGAAATATTTTGAAAATGTTGAAAATTCGTTGCATAATACGTTTTGTATTTTTGTCTCCCTTTCTATTTAGGGTGTGATGCTGAAACTTGGACCAGTTGCAACCCTTTCTATAACCATTACATATTTTTTTTTTTAAACAAATTGAACAACTTTTATTTACCCAAATTTAACCCCCTGTTTTCTAATATTTAGTATTTAGTATTTTCTAATATTTAATATTAACCTGTTTTCTAATATTTCAGTGATGGGAACATCAGATCATTTGATGCTTCGGATTTTCTGATGGGAACATCAGATCATTTGATGCTTCAAATTTTCTGATGGGAACATCAGATCATTTGGGAATGCATCGGACAAGGGAGTGGGGAATGGTGGGGAGAATGAGGTGAGCCTGACTCCTGGGCCGGGCCTGGCCTCTTCTCCCCAAGCCTGGCCTCGGGCCGGGCTTGGGGAGTAGAAGAACTCCCAGAACCCCACCAAGCAGGGACAGGAGAGGAGGATGGTGGGTAGAACGAGGGAACTGAGGAGGGGGTAATGGAGGGGGAGGACAAGAGAACAGGAGAGTAGGGGCTGGTGGGGAAGATGAGGGGACAGGGGAGGGGGGAATGGTAGGGAGGACGATGGGACAGGAGAGTGGAAGATGGTGGAGAGGACGAGAGGACGGTGGAGTGAGGAATGGTTAGGAGGACGAGAAGATGGGGGAGTGAGGAATGGTTGGGAGGACTGGGAGACGGGAAGGTTGCTATGGCTCAGCAACGCACATGTGTTGCTGAGCCACAGCAATGCGTGTCCGGGTACAGCTAGTATATAATAAATCACCATAACTTAAACAATACTCTGGAAATTGAAGGGTTTAGGATAATAATAATAATTAAAGGTATTGATTATTTTTAATTTTAGGCGGTTGAAATGAATAGTATATTTACATTTTATTAGATAACTTGGTTAATGTAATTAGCAAGGGTCTAAAATATTAGTAATTTCAAGAAATATAACAAAAAGGATAAACTTATAAATTAATTTTGTACAAGGATAAATATAAATAGATAGTTTCAGGTGTAAATAACATTGGCAGTAACAGTGTTGAGAGCAATAACAGTTACAAATCTTAATGTTTATTATGTTCTATTTCAGGTTAAAACCAAATTAACAAAAATTATACATCACTTAGGATCTTTTAAGGAGCCGGTCGGCTGAGCGGACAGCACACTGGACGTGTGATCCTGTGGTCCCGGGTTCGATCCCTGGCGCCAGCGAGAAACAATGGGCAGAGTTTCTTTCACCCTATGCCCCTGTTACCTAGCAGTAAAATAGGTACCTGGGTGTTAGTCAGCTGTCACGGGCTGTTTCCTGGGGGTGGAGGCCTGGTCGAGGGCACTAAAGCCCCGAAATCATCTCAAGATAACCTCAAGATATTGGAGATTAAGTCCAATATTAGGATAGTCTATATAATACTAATTATCTACTGGAGTGGGTGCCGACCGTGCTCTTGTTATCACAGACCATCTTCTCTACCAACACAATTGTTATCACTGTAACTCTTTTCACTACAATTTATCGTCATCACTGTAAACATCTTCAGTACACACTATCTTCATGACCGTAATCATCTTCACTACTCACTATCTTCATCACCGTAACCATCCTCACTACACACTATCTTCATCATTGTAACCATCTTCACTACACTATCTTCATCACTGTAACCATCTTCAATACACACTATCTACATCACCGTAACCATCTTCACTACACATCATCTTCATCATTGTAACCATCTTCACTACACACTATCTTCATCACTAACCATTTTCACTACACACTATCTTCTTCAATCCACACTATCTTGTTGTCTACATATTATTTTCATCATTTTAACCATCTTCACTACACACCATCTTCATCATTGTAACCTTCTTCACTGCACACTATCTGCATCAATGTAACCATCTGCAATTCACTCTTTCCTATTCACTGTAACTATCATCTCTACACACAATCCTAATCAATGAATCTATCTTATTTGCTCATTATCTTAATCACGTAACTATCATCTCTGCCCACCATCCTAATCACTGTAACTATCATCTCTGCACACTCTCCTCATCAAAGTATCTTCAAAAAGATTTTTGATATACTAATAAATGTGAGGTGGGAACCCATCAAAGTTGAATGAAATTGTTTTATAATCATCAACAATGTTCTCAATTTTTATATTGTTATACCCTGGTTTTCCTATATTTCCACGATCTGAAGATCAAACCAACTGGCCAAAATTCCCATGGTCTGAAGTTCACACCAACATGCCAACATTCCCATGGTCTGAAGTTCACACCAACATGCCAACATTCCCATGGTCTGAAGTTCACACCAACAGGCCAACATTCCCATGGTCTGAAGTTCACACCAACAGGCCAACATTCCCATGGTCTGAAGTTCACACCAACAGGCCAACATTCCCATGGTCAAAATTAACACTAACAGGCCAACATTCCCATTGGCCTGTTCACACTAACAGGCCAATTTTCCCATGGACTGAAGTTCACACCAACAGGCCAATATTCCCATCGTCTGGAGTTCACACCAACTGGCCAATATTCCCATCGTCTGGAGTTCACACCAACAGGTCAATATTCCCATCGTCTGAAGTTCACACCAACCGGCCAGTATTCCCATCGTCTGAAGTTCACACCAACAGGTCAATATTCCCATCGTCTGAAGTTCACACCAACCGGCCAGTATTCCCATCGTCTGAAGTTCACACCAACAGGTCAATATTCCCATCGTCTGAAGTTCACACCAACAGGCCAATATTCCCATCGTCTGAAGTTCACACCAACAGGTCAATATTCCCATCGTCTGAAGTTCACACCAAATGCCCAATATATCCACTGTCTGAAGTTGAAACCAACTGGTCAGTATTCCCAGTGTCTAAAGTACACACAAACAAGCCATTATTTCCATGATCAGAAATTCACACCAACGGGTCAATATTACCTGGGAATGAAGTACAGACCAGGCAAATATTCCCATGGTCTGAAGTCCACGCCAAGAGTCCACTATTCCCATTGTCTGAAGTTCATCCCAACAGGCCAATATTCCTATGGCCTGAAGTTCACACAAACTGGCCAATATTCCCATGGTCTGTAGGTCACAACAACAGGCCAATATTCTTATGGTCTGAAGTTCACACAAACAGGCCAATAATCCCATGGTCTGAAGTTCACACCAACTGGCCAATATTCCCATTGTCTGAAGTTCACACCAATTGACAAATATTCTCTGGGTCTGAAATTCATACCAATTGGCCAGTATTCCCATCGTCTGAAGCTCACACCAACAGGTCAATATTCCAATGACCTGTTGTGTGAACTTCAGACCATGGGAATAATGGCCTCTTGGTGTGAACTTCAGACTCTGGGAATATTGACCGGTTAGTGTTAACTTCAGACCATAGGAATATTAGCCAGTTGGTATGAACCATGGGAATATTGCCCTGTTAGAGTGAACTTCAGATCATTGGAATATTGACCTGTTGGTGTGAGCTTCAGACGATGGAATACTGGCCAATTGGTATGAATTTCAGACCCAGAGAATATTTGTCAATTGGTGTGAACTTCAGACAATGGGAATATTGGCCAGTTGGTGTGAACTTCAGACCATGGGATTATTGGCCTGTTTGTGTGAACTTCAGACCATAAGAATATTGGCCTGTTGTTGTGACCTACAGACCATGGGAATATTGGCCAGTTTGTGTGAACTTCAGGCCATAGGAATATTGGCCTGTTGGGATGAACTTCAGACAATGGGAATAGTGGACTCTTGGCGTGGACTTCAGACCATGGGAATATTTGCCTGGTCTGTACTTCATTCCCAGGTAATATTGACCCGTTGGTGTGAATTTCTGATCATGGAAATAATGGCTTGTTTGTGTGTACTTTAGACACTGGGAATACTGACCAGTTGGTTTCAACTTCAGACAGTGGATATATTGGGCATTTGGTGTGAACTTCAGACGATGGGAATATTGACCTGTTGGTGTGAACTTCAGACGATGGGAATATTGGCCTGTTGGTGTGAACTTCAGACGATGGGAATATTGACCTGTTGGTGTGAACTTCAGACGATGGGAATACTGGCCGGTTGGTGTGAACTTCAGACGATGGGAATATTGACCTGTTGGTGTGAACTTCAGACGATGGGAATACTGGCCGGTTGGTGTGAACTTCAGACGATGGGAATATTGACCTGTTGGTGTGAACTCCAGACGATGGGAATATTGGCCAGTTGGTGTGAACTCCAGACGATGGGAATATTGGCCTGTTGGTGTGAACTTCAGTCCATGGGAAAATTGGCCTGTTAGTGTGAACAGGCCAATGGGAATGTTGGCCTGTTAGTGTTAATTTTTGACCATGGGAATGTTGGCCTGTTGGTGTGAACTTCAGACCATGGGAATGTTGGCCTGTTGGTGTGAACTTCAGACCATGGGAATGTTGGCCTGTTGGTGTGAACTTCAGACCATGGGAATGTTGGCATGTTGGTGTGAACTTCAGACCATGGGAATGTTGGCATGTTGGTGTGAACTTCAGACCATGGGAATTTTGGCCAGTTGGTTTGATCTTCAGATCGTGGAAATATAGGAAAACCAGGGTATAACAATATAAAAATTGAGAACATTGTTGATGATTATAAAACAATTTCATTCAACTTTGATGGGTTCCCACCTCACATTTATTAGTATATCAAAATCTTTTTGAAGATACTTTGATGAGGAGAGTGTGCAGAGATGATAGTTACAGTGATTAGGATGGTGGGCAGAGATGATAGTTACGTGATTAAGATAATGAGCAAATAAGATAGATTCATTGATTAGGATTGTGTGTAGAGATGATAGTTACAGTGAATAGGAAAGAGTGAATTGCAGATGGTTACATTGATGCAGATAGTGTGCAGTGAAGAAGGTTACAATGATGAAGATGGTGTGTAGTGAAGATGGTTAAAATGATGAAAATAATATGTAGACAACAAGATAGTGTGGATTGAAGAAGATAGTGTGTAGTGAAAATGGTTAGTGATGAAGATAGTGTGTAGTGAAGATGGTTACAATGATGAAGATGATGTGTAGTGAAGATGGTTACGGTGATGTAGATAGTGTGTATTGAAGATGGTTACAGTGATGAAGATAGTGTAGTGAAGATGGTTACAATGATGAAGATAGTGTGTAGTGAGGATGGTTACGGTGATGAAGATAGTGAGTAGTGAAGATGATTACGGTCATGAAGATAGTGTGTACTGAAGATGTTTACAGTGATGACGATAAATTGTAGTGAAAAGAGTTACAGTGATAACAATTGTGTTGGTAGAGAAGATGGTCTGTGATAACAAGAGCACGGTCGGCACCCACTCCAGTAGATAATTAGTATTATATAGACTATCCTAATATTGGACTTAATCTCCAATATCTTGAGGTTATCTTGAGATGATTTCGGGGCTTTAGTGCCCTCGACCAGGCCTCCACCCCCAGGAAACAGCCCGTGACAGCTGACTAACACCCAGGTACCTATTTTACTGCTAGGTAACAGGGGCATAGGGTGAAAGAAACTCTGCCCATTGTTTCTCGCTGGCGCCAGGGATCGAACCCGGGACCACAGGATCACACGTCCAGTGTGCTGTCCGCTCAGCCGACCGGCTCCTTAAAAGATCCTAAGTGATGTATAATTTTTGTTAATTTGGTTTTAACCTGAAATAGAACATAATAACATTAAGATTTGTAACTGTTATTGCTCTCAACACTGTTACTGCCAATGTTATTTACACCTGAAACTATCTATTTATATTTATCCTTGTACAAAATTAATTTATAAGTTTATCCTTTTTGTTATATTTCTTGAAATTACTAATATTTTAGACCCTTGCTAATTACATTAACCAAGTTATCTAATAAAATGTAATATACTATTCATTATTATTATCC
>WNGS01008999.1:35233-71697 GCA_020271785.1 Procambarus virginalis
ATAACCACCCAAGTGCCGGCCGGGGAAGTGGTTCATATAGCTCAGGCTATCACTTCCTTATGTCCGGCGTGATGGTCAAGTGGTTTAAGGCGTCCTGTTACACTTACCAAGGTTGTCCGTTGTCTCCTGGAAGTCATAGGTTCGAGTCACTACTCATGGGTGTGACGTTTTCATTGCATATTGTCCTGGGGACCATTCAGGCTTGTTTCGCATTGTTGTTTACTCATGTGTTGCCCCCAAAAAATGAGGTGATTTGATAAAATGCTATGCCCAAGATAACCATCCAAGTGCCGGCGGGGAAGTGGTTCAATAGCTCAGGCTATCACTCCTTATGTCCGGTCGTGATGGTCAAGTGGTTTAAGGCTCCCTGTACATACCAGTTGCGTTGCTCCTGGGAGTATGGGTTCGAGTCACTTCTGGGGTGTGAGTTTTCATTCGCATATAGTCCTGGGGACCATTCAGGCTTGTTCGCATTTGTGTTCCTCACGTGTTGCCCCAAAAATGAGGTGATTTGATAAAATGCTATCCCAAGATAACCATCCAGTGCCGGCGGGGAAGTGGTTCAATAGCTCAGGCTATCACTTCCTATGTCCGGTCGTGATGGTCAAGTGGTTTAAGGCATCCCTGTACATACCAGTTGCGTTGCTCCTGGGAGTATGGGTTCGAGTCACTTCTGGGGTGTGAGTTTTCATTCGCATATAGTCCTGGGGACCATTCAGGCTTGTTTGCATTTGTGTTCTCACGTGTTGCCCCAAAAAATGAGGTGATTTGATAAAATGCTATGCCCAAGATAACCATCCAGTGCCGGCGGGGAAGTGGTTCAATAGCTCAGGCTATCACTTCCTTATGTCCGGTCGTGATGGTCATGGTTTAGGCTCCTGTACATACCAGTTGCGTTGCTCTGGGAGTATGGGTTCGAGTCACTTCTGGGTGTGAGTTTTCATTCGCATATAGTCCTGGGGACCATTCAGGCTTGTTTGCATTTGTGTTCCTCACGTGTTGCCCCAAAAAAAATGAGGTGATTTGATAAAATGCTATGCCCAAGATAACCATCCAGTGCCGGCGGGGAAGTGGTTCAATAGCTCAGGCTATCACTTCCTTATGTCCGGTCGTGATGGTCAAGTGGTTAAGGCCCCTGTACATACAGTTGCTTGCTCTGGGAGTATGGGTTCGAGTCACTTCTGGGGTGTGAGTTTTCATTCGCATATAGTCCTGGGGACCATTCAGGCTTGTTCGCATTTGTGTTCCTCACGTGTTGCCCAAAAAATGAGGTGATTTGATAAAATGCTATGCCCAAGATAACCATCCAGGTGCCGGCGGGGAAGTGCATCAATAGCTCAGGCTATCACTTCCTTTGTCCGGTCGTGATGGTCAAGTGGTTTAAGGCATCCCTGTACATACCAGTTGCGTTGCTCCTGGGAGTATGGGTTCGAGTCACTCTCTGGGGTGTGAGTTTTCATTCGCATATAGTCCTGGGGACCATTCAGGCTTGTTCGCATTTGTGTTCCTCACGTGTGCCCCAAAAAATGAGGTGATTTGATAAAATGCTATGCCCAAGATAACCATCCAAGTGCCGGCGGGGAAGTGGTCAATAGCTCAGGCTATCACTTCCTTATGTCCGTCTGATGGTCAAGTGGTTTAAGGCATCCCTGTACATACCAGTTGCGTTGCTCCTGGGAGTATGGGTTCGAGTCACTTCTGGGGTGTGAGTTTTCATTCGCATATAGTCCTGGGGACCATTCAGGCTTGTTCGCATTTGTGTTCCTCACGTGTTGCCCCAAAAAAATGAGGTGATTTGATAAAATGCTATGCCCAAGATAACATCCAGTGCCGGCGGGAAGTGGTTCAATAGCTCAGGCTATCACTTCCTTATGTCCGGTCGTGATGGTCAAGTGGTTTAAGGCATCCCTGTACATACCAGTTGCGTTGCTCCTGGGAGTATGGGTTCGAGTCACTTCTGGGGTGTGAGTTTTCATTCGCATATAGTCCTGGGGACCATTCAGGCTTGTTCGCATTTTGTTCCTCACGTGTTGCCCCAAAAAATGAGGTGATTTGAAAAATGCTATGCCCAAGATAACCATCCAGTGCCGGCGGGGAAGTGGTTCAATAGCTCAGGCTATCACTTCCTTATGTCCGGTCTGATGGTCAAGTGGTTTAAGGCTCCCTGTACATACCAGTTGCGTTGCCTCGGAGTATGGGTTCGAGTCACTACTTGGGTGTGAGTTTTCATTCGCATATAGCCCTGGGGACCATTCAGGCTTGTTGCATTTTGTTCCTCAGTGTTGCCCCAAAAAATGAGGTGATTTGATAAAATGCTATGCCCAGATAACCATCCAGTGCCGGCGGGGAAGTGGCTCAATAGCTCAGGCTATCACTTCCTTATGTCCGGTCGTGATGGTCAAGTGGTTTAAGGCTCCCTGTACATACCAGTTGCTTGCTCTTGGGAGTATGGGTTCGAGTCACTTCTGGGGTGTGAGTTTTCATTCGCATATAGTCCTGGGGACCATTCAGGCTTGTTGCATTTGTGTTCCTCACGTGTTGCCCCAAAAAATGAGGTGATTTGATAAAATGCTATCGCCCAAGATAACCATCCAGTGCCGGCGGGGAAGTGGTCATTGGTTCAATAGCTCAGGCTATCACTCCTTATTTCCGGTCGTGATGGTCAAGTGGTTTAGGCGTCCCTGTACATACCAGTTGCGTTGCTCCTGGGAGTATGGGTTCGAGTCACTCTTGGGTGTGAGTTTTCATTCGCATATAGTCCTGGGGACCATTCAGGCTTGTTCGCATTTGTTCCTCGTGTTGCCCCCAAAAATGAGGTGATTTGATAAAATGCTATGCCCAAGATAACCATCCAAGTGCCGGCGGGGAAGTGTTTCATATAGCTCAGGCTATCACTTCCTTATGTCCGGTCGTGATGGTCAAGTGGTTTAAGGCGTCCCTGTACATACCAGTTGCATTGCTCCTGGGAGTATGGGTTCGAGTCACTTCTGGGGTGTGAGTTTTCATTCGCATATAGTCCTGGGGACCATTCAGGCTTGTTTTCGCATTTGTGTTCCTCACGTGTTGCCCCCAAAAAATGAGGTGATTTGATAAAATGCTATGCCCAAGATAACCATCCGAGTGCCGGCGGGGAAGTGGTTCATATAGCTCGGCTATCACTTCCTTATGTCCGGTCGTGATGGTCAAGTGGTTTAAGGCGTCCCTGTACATACCAGTTGCGTTGCTCCTGGGAGTATGGGTTCGAGTCACTTCTGGGTGTGAGTTTTCATTGCATATAGTCCTGGGGACCATTCAGGCTTGTTCGCATTTGTGTTCCTCACGTGTTGCCCCAAAAATTAGGTGATTTGATAAAATGCTATGCCCAGATAACCATCCAAGTGCCGGCGGGGAAGTGGTTCAATAGCTCGGCTATCACTTCCTTATGTCCGGTCGTGATGGTCAAGTGGTTTAGGCGTCCCTGTACATACCAGTTGCGTTGCTCCTGGGAGTATGGGTTCGAGTCACTTCTGGGGTGTGAGTTTTCATTCGCATATAGTCCTGGGGACCATTCAGGCTTGTTTGCATTTGTGTTCCTCACGTGTTGCCCCCAAAAATGAGGTGATTTGATAAAATGCTATGCCCAAGATAACCATCCAGTGCCGGCGGGGAAGTGGTTCATAGCTCGGCTATCACTTCCTTATGTCCGGTCGTGATGGTCAAGTGGTTTAGGCGTCCCTGTACATACCAGTTGCGTTGCTCCTGGGAGTATGGGTTCGAGTCACTTCTGGGGTGTGAGTTTTCATTCGCATATAGTCCTGGGACCATTCAGGCTTGTTCGCATTTGTGTTCCTCACGTGTTGCCCCAAAAAATGAGGTGATTTGATAAATGCTATGCCCAAGATAACCATCCAAGTGCCGGCGGGGAAGTGGTTCATATAGCTCAGGCTATCACTTCCTTTTGTCCGGTCGTGATGGTCAAGTGGTTTAAGGCGTCCCTGTACATACCAGTTGCGTTGCTCCTGGGAGTATGGTTCGAGTCACTTCTGGGGTGTGAGTTTTCATTCGCATAGTCCTGGGACCATTCAGCTTGTTCGCATTTGTGTCCTCACGTGTTGCCCCCAAAAATGAGGTGATTTGATAAAATGCTATGCCCAAGATAACCATCCAGTGCCGGCGGGGAAGTGGTTCATATAGCTCAGGCTATCACTTCCTATTTCCTTATGTCCTCGTGATGGTCAAGTGGTTAAAGGCGTCCCTGTACATACCAGTGTTGCTCCTGGGAGTATGGGTTCGAGTCACTTCTGGGTGTGAGTTTTCATTTGCATATAGTCCTGGGGACCATTCAGGCTTGTTCGCATTTGTGTTCCTCACGTGTTGCCCCAAAAAATGAGGTGATTTGATAAATGCTATGCCCAAGATAACCATCCAAGTGCCGGCGGGAAGTGGTTCATATAGCTCAGGCTATCACTTCCTTATGTCCGGTCGTGATGGTCAAGTGGTTTAAGGCGTCCCTGTACATACCATTTGCGTTGCTCCTGGGAGTATGGGTTCGAGTCACTTCTGGGGTGTGAGTTTTCATTCGCATATAGTCCTGGGGACCATTCAGGCTTGTTTCGCATTTGTGTTCCTCACGTGTTGCCCCAAAAAATGAGGTGATTTGAAAAATGCTATGCCCAAGATAACCATCCAGTGCCGGCGGGGAAGTGGTTCATATAGCTCAGGCTATCACTTCCTTATGTCCGGTCGTGATGGTCAAGTGGTTTAAGGCGTCCCTGTACATACCAGTTGCGTTGCTCCTGGGAGTATGGGTTCGAGTCACTTCTGGGGTGTGAGTTTTCATTCGCATATAGTCCTGGGGACCATTCAGGCTTGTTCGCATTTGTGTTCCTCACGTGTTGCCCCCAAAATGAGGTGATTTGATAAAATGCTATGCCCAAGATAACCATCCAGTGCCGGCGGGGAAGTGGTTCATATAGCTCAGCTATCACTTCCTTATGTCCGGTCGTGATGGTCAAGTGGTTTAAGGCGTCCCTGTACATACCAGTTGCGTTGCTCCTGGGAGTATGGGTTCGAGTCACTTCTGGGTGTGAGTTTTCATTCGCATATAGTCCTGGGACCATTCAGGCTTGTTCGCATTTGTGTTCCTCACGTGTTGCCCCAAAAAATGAGGTGATTTGATAAAATGCTATGCCCAAGATACCATCCAAGTGCCGGCGGGAAGTGGTTCATATAGCTCAGCTATCACTTCCTATGTCCGGTCGTGATGGTCAAGTGGTTTAAGGCGTCCCTGTACATACCAGTTGCGTTGCTCCTGGGAGTATGGGTTCGAGTCACTTCTGGGGTGTGAGTTTTCATTGCATATAGTCCTGGGGACCATTCAGGCTTGTTCGCATTTGTGTTCCTCACGTGTTGCCCCAAAAAATGAGGTGATTTGATAAAATGCTATGCCCAAGATAACCATCCAAGTGCCGCGGGGAAGTGGTTCATATAGCTCAGCTATCACTTCCTTATGTCCGGTCGTGATGGTCAAGTGGTTTAAGGCGTCCCTGTACATACCAGTTGCGTTGCTCCTGGGAGTATGGGTTCGAGTCACTTCTGGGTGTGAGTTTTCATTCGCATATAGTCCTGGGGACCATTCAGGCTTGTTTGCATTTGTGTTCCTCACGTGTTGCCCCAAAAAAATGAGGTGATTTGATAAAATGCTATGCCCAAGATACCATCCAGTGCCGGCGGGAAGTGGTTCATATAGCTCAGGCTATCACTTCCTTATGTCCGGTCGTGATGGTCAAGTGGTTAAGGCGTCCCTGTACATACCAGTTGCGTTGCTCCTGGGAGTATGGTTCGAGTCACTTCTGGGGTGTGAGTTTTCATTCGCATATAGTCCTGGGGACCATTCAGGCTTGTTCGCATTTGTGTTCCTCACGTGTTGCCCCAAAAAAATGAGGTGATTTGATAAAATGCTATGCCCAAGATAACCATCCAAGTGCCGGCGGGGAAGTGGTTCATATAGCTCAGCTATCACTTCCTTATGTCCGGTCGTGATGGTCAAGTGGTTAAGGCGTCCCTGTACATACCAGTTGCGTTGCTCCTGGGTTATGGGTTCGAGTCACTTCTGGGGTGTGAGTTTTCATTCGCATATAGTCCTGGGGACCATTCAGGCTTGTTTCGCATTTGTGTTCCTCACGTGTTGCCCCAAAAAATGAGGTGATTTGATAAAATGCTATGCCCAAGATAACCATCCAGTGCCGGCGGGAAGTGGTTCATATAGCTCAGGCTATCACTTCCTTATGTCCGGTCGTGATGGTCTGGTTTAAGGCGTCCCTGTACATACCAGTTGCGTTGCTCCTGGGAGTATGGGTTCGAGTCACTTCTGGGGTGTGAGTTTTCATTCGCATATAGTCCTGGGGACCATTCAGGCTTGTTTGCATTTGTGTTCCTCACGTGTTGCCCCAAAAAATGAGGTGATTTGATAAAATGCTATGCCCAAGATAACCATCCAAGTGCCGGCGGGGAAGTGGTTCATATAGCTCAGGCTATCACTTCCTTATGTCCGGTCGTGATGGTCAAGTGGTTTAAGGCGTCCCTGTACATACCAGTTGCGTTGCTCCTGGGAGTATGGGTTCGAGTCACTTCTGGGGTGTGAGTTTTCATTCGCATATAGTCCTGGGGACCATTCAGGCTTGTTCGCATTTGTGTTCCTCACGTGTTGCCCCAAAAAATGAGGTGATTTGATAAAATGCTATGCCCAAGATAACCATCCAAGTGCCGGCGGGGAAGTGGTTCATATAGCTCAGGCTATCACTTCCTTATGTCCGGTCGTGATGGTCAAGTGGTTTAAGGCGTCCCTGTACATACCAGTTGCGTTGCTCCTGGGAGTATGGGTTCGAGTCACTTCTGGGGTGTGAGTTTTCATTCGCATATAGTCCTGGGGACCATTCAGGCTTGTTCGCATTTGTGTTCCTCACGTGTTGCCCCAAAAAATGAGGTGATTTGATAAAATGCTATGCCCAAGATAACCATCCAAGTGCCGGCGGGAAGTGGTTCATATAGCTCAGGCTATCACTTCCTTATGTCCGGTCGTGATGGTCAAGTGGTTTAAGGCGTCCCTGTACATACCAGTTGTGTTGCTCCTTGGAGTATGGGTTCGAGTCACTTCTGGGTGTGAGTTTTCATTTGCATATAGTCCTGGGGACCATTCAGGCTTGTTCGCATTTGTGTTCCTCACGTGTTGCCCCAAAAAATGAGGTGATTTGATAAAATGCTATGCCCAAGATAACCATCCAAGTGCCGGCGGGGAAGTGGTTCATATAGCTCAGGCTATCACTTCCTTATGTCCGGTCGTGATGGTCAAGTGGTTTAAGGCGTCCCTGTACATACCAGTTGCGTTGCTCCTGGGAGTATGGGTTCGAGTCACTTCTGGGGTGTGAGTTTTCATTCGCATATAGTCCTGGGGACCATTCAGGCTTGTTTGCATTTGTGTTCCTCACGTGTTGCCCCAAAAAATGAGGTGATTTGATAAAATGCTATGCCCAAGATAACCATCCAAGTGCCGGCGGGGAAGTGGTTCATATAGCTCAGGCTATCACTTTCTTATGTCCGGTCGTGATGGTCAAGTGGTTTAAGGCGTCCCTGTACATACCAGTTGCGTTGCTCCTGGGAGTATGGGTTCGAGTCACTTCTGGGGTGTGAGTTTTCATTCGCATATAGTCCTGGGGACCATTCAGGCTTGTTCGCATTTGTGTTCCTCACGTGTTGCCCCAAAAAATGAGGTGATTTGATAAAATGCTATGCCCAAGATAACCATCCAAGTGCCGGCGGGGAAGTGGTTCATATAGCTCAGGCTATCACTTCCTTATGTCCGGTCGTGATGGTCAAGTGGTTTAAGGCGTCCCTGTACATACCAGTTGCGTTGCTCCTGGGAGTATGGGTTCGAGTCACTTCTGGGGTGTGAGTTTTCATTCGCATATAGTCCTGGGGACCATTCAGGCTTGTTCGCATTTGTGTTCCTCACGTGTTGCCCCAAAAAATGAGGTGATTTGATAAAATGCTATGCCCAAGATAACCATCCAAGTGCCGGCGGGGAAGTGGTTCATATAGCTCAGGCTATCACTTCCTTATGACCGGTCGTGATGGTCAAGTGGTTTAAGGCGTCCCTGTACATACCAGTTGCGTTGCTCCTGGGAGTATGGGTTCAAGTCACTTCTGGGGTGTGAGTTTTCATTCATATATATATATATATATATATATATATATATATATATATATATATATATAATATATATATATATATATATTTATATTTATATATCTATCCAGTCTTTCCTGTAGACATATATTATTAAATATGACCGAAAAAGTAAGATTAATAATTCTAACACGAATTTTCTCTATTTTCCTTATGTTTCTTTTTACTGGTGACGGTAAATGAAAAATCAATTCTCCAAAATTCATTTTTATTTCTAGTCTGACGCGACACTTGAGCGCGTTTCGTAAAACTTGTTACATTTTCAAAGGCTTTTAGTTTATCTACACAACTTATGCCTGAAACAACATGGCTCTTATACCTGCATTTGGGTGAGGTGATGTAATACAATACTGGGGTGAAACACAGAACATGGAATACGGGGTATAGATTTGTAGAGGTTGGGTACAAATAGAACTGCAGAAGGCCAATTGGCCCATATTTCTTGATGTTTCTATATTGGAGCGGAGTCTTGAAGTGGGTAGAATATAGTTGTGTGTTAATTGGCTGTTGATTACTGGTGTTGACTTCTTGTTTCAGTATATAGGCAAGACAACAACATCTGTTTCCAGGCGTTTAACGATGCATAAGCAACAGGGCTCCATTAAGGAACATATAATCTCTTCCCACAACCAAACCATCACCAGAGAAATCTTAACAAACAACACAGAAATCATTGATAGATACAGCGACAGCAGGCGGCTTGACATCTGCGAGGCACTACACATCAAGAAGTCAACACCAGCAATCAACAGCCAATTAACGTACAACTATATTCTACTCACTTCAAGACTCCGCTCCAATATAGAAACATCAAGAAATATGGGCCAATAGGCCTTCTGCAGTTCTATTTGTACCCAACTTCTACAAATCTATACCCCGTATTCCATTTGTACCCAGCCTCTACAAATCTATACCCCGTATAATGTTCTGTGTTTCACCCCAGTATTGTATTACATCACCTCACCGAAATGCAGGTATAAGAGCCAATGTTGTTTCAGGCATAAGTTGTGTAGATAAACTAAAAGTCTTTGAAAATGTAATAAGTTTTACGAAACGCGCTCAAGTGTCGCGTCAGACTAGAAATAAAAATTAATTTTGTAGAATTGATTTTTCATTTACCGTTACCAGTAAAAAGAAACATAAGGAAAATAGAGAAAATTCGTGTTAGAATTATTAATCTTACTTTTTCGGTCATATTTAATAATATATATATATATATATATATATATATATATATATATATATATATATTTATATATATATATATATATATATATAACTGAAAACTCACAGCCCAGAAGTGACTCGAACCTACACTGCCAGGAGCAACGCAACTGGTATGTACAGGACGCCTTAATCCGCTTGACCATCACAACCGGACGTAAGGAAGTGATAGCCGAAGCTATTTGAACCACTTCCCCGCCGGCACTCAAATGGTAATCTTGGGCATAGCATTTTATCAAATCACCTCATTCTTTGGGGCACATGTGAGGAACACAAATGTGAACAAGCCTGAATGGTCCCCAGGACTATATGCAACTGAAAACTCACACCCCAGAAGTGACTCGATCCCATACTGCCAGGAGCAACGCAACTGGTATGTACTTGTACATACCAGTGTACTTGTACATACCAGTACAATTTTCCGCAGAAATCTTCAGTCGCAGTTTCAAATGTAGATATGATAGAGCCCAATAGGCTCTGGAATCTATACAGCAGTTGAAGGGCGGGTCAACAGAGCCAAATCTCAATCCCTGCAAGAACAACCAGGTGAGTACAATGCAAAAAGCACTCTCTCCTCACTGATATAGCCGTCAATGGGGAATACAACGGTTTACACTGAAGTGTTATTTTTGTTGTAGTTCTCATCATACCAAAAGCAGAAGTGTTGGTGGTTGTAATCATCCTTGAATGTGTCTGATGAACAGACATGTTCATCACAAATAAAATCTGTTTCCAAATTTTCACCAACAAAAGAATTCTTCAAATGGTCACCCTAAGGATAAATAACACTCCATCTCGTACGAGAAGATAAATACCTTGACATACCACGACTCTCCACTTATTACCCGGAAAATTCTCATAAAACATCTAAAACAAACTTCCAAACCAATCGTTAAAGCCCTCACTGGCACGGAGCTCACCACATAATACTGATCCGTTTCTACACAACTTGCATCTCAACTACTGTTGCCAGGCATTTGTATTTTTAGCGGCAACTAACCTCCACAGCCTTAAGGCAAAGCAAAGTAGTATCACGCGAATCATTGGTGGTGCACTGCGTTCTTCCCTTGTCTTAGGCCTCCCAGGAGTCACAGGCCTCAATAAGTCCGGCCACCAGAAGAGACACCATGTGTGCTATCTGTCGCTCTGCATCACTAAACATACAACACATCCTTACTGCTAAAAGATTAACCCATTCAGTCCCCTCGCTTACCCACCAGCCCCCCTCGCTTACCCACCAGCCCCCTTCGCTTATCCACCAGCATTTCACAGCTATTTCTAACACGGGTCGGAAATAACCTTTTTACAGACCTATCTTCCAAAGCTACGAGACCCAGCTTGATATTTGCTCCATACCACCTTCTCTGGCATTACGGAACCCATAAAACATCATCACAGAAGACAACATACCAAAATCACCCATATTATCACCCTTCGCACCACAATGATAAACTGCTACTCAAAATCTATCGCAATTTACACATATGAATCTCGCATCTATCAGTGAACTCTGTCACCAGCTCAGTGTGCATCCCATATTACCACCTCAAGCAGAGGTGGCAGCTACCCATAAATAGTCACACAGAATTTATGCTCTGTACCAAGCTCTTCAAGTAAGAACACTACAGGTTGATAAATACTTCATCCGTAACGACTCAAAAAGTGCGACTCAGGCCATAACATAATACACCAAAACACGCGCAGAGGTTGTCCATCCACGCCTACAGCTTCTGCATGAACACCATGCAAAGGGAAGTGACATGCCCATCCAATGGGTCCCGGCTCACTGTTGAATACTTACTTCGAAAAGAACTCATAGATCAATTAGCAAAAGCGATGCACGATGCAACTTGGATTATAAATCATCCAATTCCATATTGAACGAAATGGAGCCTTAAAATCCATCACCCAAAACTTTACAGTGAAATAAACACATCATACTTATCGTTGTATTATGATCTGGGAAACTTGGAATTACGCCAAGCAAAAAACCAGAGAACTAGATATAACGATGACCAGACTGACGCTGGGACACACCAAACTAACAACACCAAACTGTGTTTACACACAGTGTAAACAAAGTAAAAACATATATGAAAATTGCATCCATTGTTTGCAATTATTCCAATGGCAATTGAGCATTACTTTCTTCACTGTTTCAGACACCATAGTGCCAGAATTGGCTCCATACAAGTACTTATCACCTTGAGAGCACATATTAGGGGGAGGAGACTTCGCATAGGCTCCAGGCAACCCATCAAAATTAGGACATATTTAAATCATATAACTTACATCATCGGGACAATCATACATAGAAAGCGTCACCCTAGCAACAAAGAACAGCAATGCTCACGACCTGTTGATCCGCTGACGTCTTCAACACAAAATCAAACCCTCCCTGCCCAGTATCAAAGTTTAACCCTAAAATACAACATTCAAGTTCTTCGAAATTATTACAATGACGTGCCACTGTGTTGCGTCTCCCAACATCACTACTCGTGCAGTGATGATCGGGTTTTCATCGGGAGAAAACCTTCATACAAACTAAACGTACCATACGAAAAGTAGGATTCACAAAAGCTTTAGCAGGACAACAGCTCTTGGCATGTAGTTTCATTAGGAATATCATCACCATTTTTAATGAACCATAGTACATTAGGATGCATAAATACTAAAACACGTATTTACCTGTTATTATAATGAAGATGCAATACACTGGAGTATTTAGAAGGACTTTGCTGGCTGTGTCACACGGTAAACCACAACAGTTGAACGACACAAACACACAATAAACGGCGACCAGTCAAGCCTGCGCCGCACCCGTACTGTGACTGAGGCCGTGTAAGACCGGAGGAGGATGTTTTGCCAGATCCTGAACTCTGACGCAAATAAACTACGAACACTGACACACTTCCTGCCCGGCAAACATTTAAAAAAATGGTAAACTTATATATATTCGTCATACTATTAGAAAAACTTAAGAACTTAAGCAATATAAAGTAAAACTACAGGGAAACATGTTCCATTGTAATTTAACTTCCTAAGAAGGGACATTCTATAATATATATTCATATGCAGAATATTCTAAGATATTTAACAGAAAATATACCTTTATTTATGTTCTGCAGATAATATCTAGACAGGACGTTGAAGATAAGCCGCCGCGTTCTGCCAACAAACAGAGGATGTCACAGTCCCTCCCCTCCCCCCCCAAACGATCCAAAGGACCCCAAGTGACGGCAATGACTCCTTAGTGAGTCAAAAGACACCTGGTGTGTGTCACAACACATTCTCCCGGTACGTCACGTGTGTCCCTGTGTGTTTCTGGACAGTCCCTCATAGCATCACAGGACAGTCCCTCGGTGCATCACAGCACAGTTCCTCGGTGCATCACAGGACAGTCCCTCGGGGCATCACAGCACAGTCCCACAGTGCATCACAGGACAGTCCATCGGTGCATCACAGGAGAGTCCCTCGGAGCATAACAGGACAGTCCCTCTGTGCATCACAGGACAGTCCCTCGGTGCATCACAGGACAGTCACTCGGTGCATCATAAGACTGTCCCTTCGTGCATCACAGGACAGTCTCACGGTGCATCACAGGACAGTCCCTCGGTGCATCACAGGACAGTCCCTCGGTGCATCACAGGACAGTCCCTCAGTGCATCACATGACAGTCCCTCAGTGCATCACATGACAGTACCTCAGTGCATCAGAGGACAGTCCCTCGGTGCATCAGAGGACAGTCCCTCGGTATATCACAGGACAGTGCCTCATTGCTTCAAAAGACAGTCCCTCGTTGCACTATAGGACAGTGCCGAGGTGCAATAAAGGACAGTGCCTCAGTGCATCACAGGACAGTGCCTCAGTGCATTACAGGACAGTGCCTCTGTGCATCATAAGACTGTGCCTCGGTGCATCATAGGACAGGGCAACGATGCATCACAGGACAGTCCCACGGTGCATCACAGGACAGTGCCTCGGTGCATCACAGGACAGTGCCTATGTGCATCACAGGACAGTGGCTCGGTGCATCACAGGACAGTCCCACGGTGCATCACAGGACAGTCCCTCGGTGCATCACAGGACAGTCCCTCGGTGAATCAGAGGACAGTCCCTCGGTGCATCACAGGACAGTCCCACGGTGCATCACAGGACAGTGCCTCGGTGCATCATAGGACAGTGCCTCGGTGCATCACAGGACAGTGCCTCGGTGCATCATAGGACAGTCCCTCGGTACATCACAGGATAGTCCCTCGGTGCATCACAGGACAGTCCCTCGGTACATCACAGGACAGTCCCTCGGTGAATCAGAGGACAGTCCCTCGGTGCATACAGGACAGTCCCTCGGTGCATCACAGGACAGTGCCTCGGTGCATCATAGGACAGTGCCTCGATGCATCATAGGACAGTCCCTCGGTGCATCACAGGACTGTGCCTCGGTGCATCATAGGACAGTGCCACGGTGCATCACAGGACAGTCCCTCGGTGCATCACAGGACAGTGCCTTGGTGCATCATAGGACAGTCTCTCGGTGCATCATAGGACTGTGCCTCGGTGCATCATAGGACAGTGTCACGGTGCATCACAGGACAGTGCCTCGGTGCATCATAAGACAGTGCCTCGGTGCATCACAGGACAGTGCCTCGGTGCATCATAGGACAGTCCCTCGGTGCATCACAGGGCAGTGCCTCAGTGCATCACAGTACTGTCCCACGGTGCTTCACAGGTCAGTGCCACGGTGCATCACAGGACAGTGCCACGGTGCATCATAGGACAGTGCCACGGTGCATCATAGGACAGTGCCACGGTGCATCACAGGACAGTCCCTCGGTGTATCACAGGACAGTCCCTCGGTGCATCACAAGACAGCCCCACGGTGCATCACAGGCCCGTGCCACAGTGCATCACAGGACAGTCCCTCGGTGCATCACAGGACAGTGCCACGGTGCATCACAGGACAGTGCCGTGGTGCATCACAGGACAGCCCCACAGTGCATCGCAGGACAGTCCCTCTGTGCATCATAGGACAGAGCCACGGTGCATCACAGGACAGCCCCACAGTGCATCGCAGGACAGTCCCACTGTGCATCATAGGACAGAGCCACGGTGCATCACAGGACAGTGTCACGGTGCATCACAGGACAGCCCCACAGTGCATCGCAGGACAGTCCCTCGGTGCATCGCAGGACAGCGCCTCGCAGCTGAGGGGACAGCGCTCTGGGTTCATAGTCCTATGGGCCTGGTTTCGATTCCAGACCGATGCAGAAACAATCGGGTAATTGTTTTATTCACCCTAATGATCTTGTCCAACTGGCAGAAAATAGGTATCTGGGACATAGATAGCTGCTACGGGCTGCTTCATGGGGATGCATGTGTGTTAGAGAGAAAACATATGTAGTAGACATAATAGAGGAAAAATAGATTGGTTAGAAGTGCCGTGTCTAAGAGCTATTATCTCGATTCTGCAAGCACAGTAGTAAAATTATTTTGCGGCATTGAAATGACTTGATCTCGCGATCTTGTGATTCCCGGATGTCTGCCTTAACCGCCCGGCCACGGTAGTACAAAAGTTGACCAACACAAAGCTCTGCTGAGTTCTTTAGGAAGTTCTGGACGTCTGAAACCGGGGCCCAACAAGGATTTTCTAGCCAACCTGAACACACTCTGGCCTACGGTAATGGCGTTCACACTATTATGCCACAGTCAGATGGTAATGAAATCAGTGGAGTTCTGGGTTGATCAACTCGGCAACGTGGCCGAGCGGGTAAGGCATGTGTCTGGAATCACGAGGATCCGAAGTGATTTACATGGTTATATTCTGCTGAGTTTCCTTAGCCATATCTATTAGACTTCCTCTGTTCAACAATTCGGGTTGTCAGATCCTTGCCTGTTTGGCCATAAAAAACTAAATTGCAATCTTTACTAGGAATCTTAGAGTCAGCTTTATATTTTCTCTGATAAACATTTACTAATTTCTTACGGACTTTATTTGAGTAAAACTGAAAATTAATTTAGTTTCATGCATTTTTATTAAATTCTTACCGGTATGCTCTATGTTAGAACTATATGGAATGACCAAGCAGTTCCTAGGAGCGATCTCCTATTGTTAGTGGTGTTTCTGCTTCAAATTTGCTTCAGCAACTGTTAAAGCTTTTCTCAGGAACCAATTCAAGTATCCTACACTTTTTTGTTGATTGTATAGTTTTTATTGATTTCAGTGTGTAACCACTGAGGACTGTAGATTCGCAATGATCTTAAGAAAAGACTTCATGTCCTTTTTCTTACCGTTTTTTCCTTACCTTTCCTCTTCCATTCCTCCTATTCTTACCTCATCCCACATAGGGGATGATATATAAAAAGACGCGCATATTCGAATGCAACGTTGTGTCAAAATTTCAAAGCAATCGGTAAAGAGGTTTCAAAGATTTCCCTCACATGAAAAACACAGTTTTACAGAAAAAGCATGTTTTTTTCCGTCACAGACGTGACATCTTTATAGTATGTATATAAAAACCTGCTCGGATGCGAATGGAACGTTGTGTGAAAATTTCAAAGCAATCGATGAAGAACTTTCGGAGATTAGCGATTTTGAACAATAGAACATTTTCATTTTTATTTATATAGATATTTCTCAGCAAGAAGTGCCTATAGATTTACTACCTATCTGACTATATAATTTGATTTACTACGCCACCCTTTATCCACAATGTGATATAAAAGGCTTCGAGTTTGAAGCTTGCACTTGTTGTGTCGTTTCTTGGTGGTGTGCGAGACTGCCATGATGGCGACACTTCTATAATAATAATAATAATAATAATAATAATAATAATAATAATAATAATAATAATAATAATAATAATAATAATAATTTATTTAGGAAAAGTACATATATAGTTGAAGAGTTACAGTACAAACATTCTGTTTGATTTAAAGACAGAGGTAGTACATACAATACCTAAAGCCACTAGTATACATAGCGTTTCGGGCAATGTCACGCCCAGATAGTATGCGTGAGGCCGGTATATGGTGCCCGCTCTCCATTATACTTGTGATATATACTCAGCATCTCCTAATTTATCCGAGTTGACAGCTAACTGCACAAAATATTATGTATTTTAAACTATTATTTATTTTTAACTGGTGGTAATTTATTTATTTATCTACTCAGATAAGGAACCAGTATTGGTGCCTCTCTGTTCTGTGTGGCGTCGTATGACGATTTTGCTGATGTAGCAGTCTCTCTGTTCTCGAGAACCACATGACTTGGTCTAAACATTCCTAGACATGGACCCATTTTTTCTAATACACTAGTAGGCCGTGGCTAAGTAAGGTCTGCTATGTTTTAACTTATCATAAAGGAATATTTTTCTACAAAATCCACTCACCTTTGCCTCCCTAAAATCACCCCACTTTGTCTCCCTAACATCACCCCACCTTTGTCTCCCTAACATCACCCCACCTCTGACTCCCTAACATCACCCCACCTTTGCCTCCCTAACATCACCCCATCTTTGTCTCCCTACATCACCCACCCCACCTCTGACTCCCTAACATCACCCCACCTTTGCCTCCCCTAACATCACCCCACCTTTGACTCCCTAACATCACCCCACCTTTGCCTCCCTAACATCACCCCATCTTTGTCTCCCTACCATCACCCACCCCACCTCTGACTCCCTAACATCACCCCCACCTTTGCCTCCCCTAACATCACCCCACCTTTGCCTCCCTAACATCACCCCACCTTTGCCTCTCTAACATCACCACACCTTTGCCTCCCTAACATCACCCCACCTTTGCCTCCCTAACATCACCCCACCTTTGTCTCCCTAACATCACCACACCTTTGTCTCCCTAACGTCACCACACCTTTGCCTCTCTAACATCACCCCACCTTTGCCTCCCTAACATCACTCACCTTTGCCTCTCTAACATCACCACACCTTTGCCTCCTAACATCACCCCACCTTTGCCTCCCTAACATCACCCCACCTTTGCCTCCCTAACATCACCACACCTTTGTCTCCCTAACATCACCACACCTTTGCCTCCCTAACATCACCCCACCTTTGCCTCCCTAACATCACCCCACCTTTGCCTCCCTAACATCACCAAACCTTTGCCTCCCTAACATCACCACACCTTTGCCTCCCTAACATCACCCCGCCTTTGCCTCCCTAACATCACCCCACCTTTGCCTCTCTAACATCACCAAACCTTTGCCTCCCTAACATCACCCCACCTTTGCCTCCCTAACATCACTCCACCTTTGCCTCTCTAACATCACCACACCTTTGCCTCCCTAACTTCACCCCACCTTTGCCTCTCTAACATCACCACACCTTTGCCTCCCTAACATCACCCCACCTTTGCCTCCCTAACATCACCCCACCTTTGCCTCCCTAACATCACCCCACCTTTGCCTCCCTAACATCACCTCACCTTTGCCTCCCTAACAACACCCACCTTTGCCTCCCTAACATCACCCCACCTTTGCCTCTCTAACATCACCCCACCTTTGCCTCCCTAACATCACCACACCTTTGCCTCCCTAACATCACCCCACCTTTGCCTCCCTAACATCACCCCACCTTTGCCTCTCTAACACCACCACACCTTTGCCTCCCTAACATCACCCCACCTTTGCCTCCCTAACATCACCCCACCTTTGCCTCCCTAACATCACCCCACCTTTGCCTCTCTAACATCACCCCACCTTTGCCTCCCTAACATCACCCCACCTTTGCCTCCCTAACATCACCCCACCTTTGCCTCCCTAACATCACCCCACCTTTGCCTTCCTAACATCACCCCACCTTTGCCTCCCTAACATCACCCCACCTTTGCCTCCCTAACATCACCCCACCTTTGCCTCCCTAACATCACCCCACCTTTGCCTCTCTAACATCACCACACCTTTGCCTCCCTAACATCACCCCACCTTTGCCTCCCTAACATCACTCCACCTTTGCCTCTAACATCACCACACCTTTGCCTCCCTAACTTCACCCCACCTTTGCCTCTCCCTCACACACTTCATCACACTTTAGAATGGTGGGAGGACTGGGAGACGGGAAAGTTGCTTTGGCTCAGCAACTGTCGCCTTCCTCATAAAAAATAACATAACAATTTCTAATAATTGCAAAATCCAAGTTGGTGACAAATAGAAACACTAAAGAAATTAATAATACGACAACTTTAGTCAATTTTCGTAAATAGAAATACAAAGATAATAAAAGGCTTTGTGCTGTCATGCTTATAATATGTAGTAAAAATCTGATCGAAGGTTTGATAAAGGTCTCACAAATAAGCTTAGTCGTTACCAATAAAGTTTACCCTCAACTTGGTATTTCTCTTGTTTGTTGTCAGTATTTTCTGTGTTTCAGAACATGTTCCATTCGCATCCGAGCGGGTTTTTATATAAATACTATACTGATATCACGTCTCTGAAGGAAAAAAAAAACATGCTTTTTTGAAAAACTGTTTTTTATGTGAGGGAAATCTTTGAAACCTCTTTACGATTACTTTGAAAATTTTTCACAACGTTGCATTCGAATAGGCGCGTATTTTTATATACCTACTATATACATGCCTCCCCTGTGACAGGTAAAAACATGTTTTTTTTTTTAAACAGCGTCATCAGTTGCATGTAAGAGCCACACATGCTAGACTAAATATGTTATGATTCTATTTCAATATTTCCAATTGCATTGACAAATTAAATTTTCATACATTTCGGTTTATTTTCATTTTGATTTAATTATTTTGTGTGACATTGCATTGGAATTGAGCTGTGTTGTTCACCATATCATTCATTTCGTGAGTATAAATATAGATGCCATACCTGTGAAAAGTAAAAACATGCTTTTTTTTAAAAAAAAAAACAGTGCCATCTGTTGCACGTAAGAGAAACACACACTATACTAAATATGTTACGATTCCATTTCATTATTTCCAATTTCATTGATAAATTGAATTTTCATAGATTTTGAACTATTTTCATTTTGATTTAATTATTTTGTTTGAAATTGCATTGGAATTGAGCTTTGTTGTTTACCATACCATTCATTTCGTGAGTATTGTTTATTTTTTTATTTTTTCATCGTTTTTAATTTCGTTTAAAATAAATTGGTCGACGTCAAGCTCAGCTACAGGTGGCCAAACTTTGATCTTATTTTACTCAGATAAGTAATTTTCAACTTCAAGGTGTTTCACAGCTTTCATTTATTAATCAATTTACATGCAAATTACACCTTATATGTAGAGCTTGTGCTTCTACAATGTTCACCCAACACTTTAGTCCAAAGTCCATTTATTGATTTTATAAATATTGGTAAACATAATATGTTGCATATTTTTGGAAGGGGAACTTTGAATAATTGTATTATTGCACTAAATACTTTTTTAATAAAACTGCATAGTGAAATCCTTTATTACATGCTAATGTGATATCTGAGTGTTATAGAAATGATTTTAGTTGACACATGTGTTCCTAGAAATATTTTGAAAATGTTGAAAATTCGTTGCATAATACGTTTTGTATTTTTTTCTCCCTTTCTATTTAGGGTGTGATGCTGAAACTTGGACCAGTTGCAGCCCTTTCTATAACCATTACATAATTTTTTTTAAAACAAATTGAACAACTTATATTTTACCAAAATTTAACCCCCTGTTTTCTAATATTTAGTATTTAGTATTTTCTAATATTTAATATTAACCTGTTTTCTAATATTTCAGTGATGGGAACATCAGATCATTTGATGCTTCGGATTTTCTGATGGGAACATCAGATCATTTGATGCTTCAAATTTTCTGATGGAAACATCAGATCATTTGGGAATGCATCGGACAAGGGAGTGGGGAATGGTGGGGAGAATGAGGTGAGCCTGACTCCTGGGCCGGGCCTGGCCTCTTCTCCCCAAGCCTGGCCTCGGGCCGGGCTTGGGGAGTAGAAGAACTCCCAGAACCCCACCAAGCAGGGACAGGAGAGGAGGATGGTGGGTAGGACGAGGGAACTGAGGAGGGGGTAATGGAGGGGGAGGACAAGAGAACATAAGAACATAAGAACATAAGAACAAAGGCAACTGCAGAAGGCCTATTGGCCCATACGAGGCAGCTCCTATTTATAACCACCCAATCCCACTCATATACATGTCCAACCCATGCTTGAAACAATCGAGGGACCCCACCTCCACAATGTTATGCGGCAATTGGTTCCACAAATCAACAACCCTGTTACTGAACCAGTATTTACCCAAGTCTTTCCTAAATCTAAACTTATCCAATTTATACCCATTGTTTCGCGTTCTGTCCTGTGTTGATACTTTTAATACCCTATTAATATCCCCTTTGTTATGTCCATTCATCCACTTGTAAACCTCTATCATGTCACCCCTAACTCTTCGCCTTTCCAGTGAATGCAACTTTAGCTTTGTTAATCTTTCTTCATATGAAAGATTTCTAATTTGGGGAATTAACTTAGTCATCCTACGCTGGACACGTTCAAGTGAATTTATATCCATTCTATAATATGGCGACCAAAACTGAACTGCATAATCTAAATGGGGCCTAACGAGAGCAAGATATAGCTTGAGAACCACACCAGGTGTCTTGTTACTAACGCTGCGATTAATAAATCCGAGTGTCCGATTTGCCTTATTACGAACATTTATGCATTGATCCTTTTGTTTTAAATTCTTACTAATTATAACTCCCAGATCCCTTTCGCAATCCGACTTCGCAATCTCAACACCATCTAGCTCGTATCTTGTAACTCTATCATCATTACCTAGCCTCAGAACTTTACATTTATCAGCATTAAACTGCATCTGCCAGTCCTTTGACCATTTCAAAACCCTATCTAGATCAACTTGAAGTGATAGAGAGTCCTCCTCCGAATTAATTTCCCTACCGATTTTCGTATCATCGGCAAATTTGCAAATGTTGCTACTCAAACCTGAATCTAAATCATTTATATATATTATAAACAACAGAGGCCCAGGACAGAGCCTTGAGGCACTCCACTTACAACATTTTCCCACTCTGACTTGACTCCATTTATACTAACTCTCTGTTTCCTTTGGTATAGCCATGCCCTAATCCAGCTTAATATAGCACCACCAATACCATGAGCCTCTATCTTTTTAATCAGTCTTTCATGTGGCACTGTATCAAAAGCTTTGCTAAAGTCAAGGTACACAACATCACAATCCTTACCACTATCAACTGCCTCAACTATGCTAGAATAAAAAGATAACAAATTTGTTAAACATGAACGGCCATTTATAAAACCATGTTGCGACTCAATTATTAATTTATGTTTTTCAAGATGAAGACGAATTTTATTTGCTATTATAGATTCGAGTAACTTTCCCACAATAGACGTTAGGCTAATTGGTCGATAGTTAGACGCAAGTGATCTATCTCCTTTCTTAAAAACTGGTATCACATTAGCAACTTTCCAAAACTCTGGCACTCTGCCTGACTCTATTGATTTATTAAATATGATTGACAGTGGGTCACAAAGCTCCCTTTGCATTCTTTAAGCACCCTGGCAAACACTTCATCCGGCCCTGGGGATTTGTTTGGTTTGAGTTTTCTATTTGTTTAAGAACATCCTCCCTGGTAACTGCTAAACTCGTCAACCTGTCCTCGTTCCCACCCACATAGACTTGTTCGGCTGAAGGCATATTGTTAAGTTCCTCTTTAGTAAATACAGATACAAAATATTTATTAAAAATACTACTCATCTCTTCATCACTATCTGTTATTTGACCTGTCTCAGTTTTTAATGGGCCTATCCTTTCCCTAGTCTTAGTTCGATATAACTGAAAAAACCCTTTAGGATTTGTCTTTGCTTGCCCTGCTATACGAACTTCATAGTTTCTTTTTGCTTTCCTTATCTCTTTTTAACATTTTTAACCAGTTGAACGAATTCCTGTTCTAAAGTGACCTCCCCATTTTTAATCTTATTAGAACAGGAGAGTAGGGGCTGGTGGGGAGGATGAGGGGACAGGGGAGGGGGGAAGGAAGGGAGGACGATGGGACAGGAGAGTGGAAGATGGTGGAGAGGACGAGAGGACGGTGGAGTGAGGAATGGTTAGGAGGACGAGGAGATGGGGGAGTAAGGAATGGTTGGGAGGACTGGGAGACGGGAAGGTTGCTATGGCTCAGCAACGCACATGTGTTGGTGAGCCACAGCAATGCGTGTCCGGGTACAGCTAGTATATAATAAAACACCATAACTTAAACAATACTCTGGAAATTGAAGGGTTTAGGATAATAATAATAATTAAAGGTATTGATTATTTTTAATTTTAGGCGGATGAAAAGAATAGTATATTTACATTTTATTAGATAACTTGGTTAATGTAATTAGCAAGGGTCTAAATTATTAGTAATTTCAAGAAATATAAAAAAGGATAAACTTATAAATTATTTTGTACAAGGATAAAATAAATAGATAGTTTCAAGTGTAAATAACATTGGCAGTAACAGTGTTGAGAGCAATAACAGTTACAAATCTTAATTTCTTATGTTCTATTTCAGGTTAAACCAAATTAACAAAAATTATACATCACTTATGATCTATTAGGGAGCCGGTCGGCTGAGCGGACAGCACACTGGACGTGTGATCCTGTGGTCCCAGGTTCGATCCCTGGCTCCAGCGAGAAACAATGGGCAGAGTTTCTTTCACCCTATGCCTGTTACTAGCAGTAAAAATAGGTACCTGGGTGTTAGTCAGCTGTCACGGGCTGTTCCTGGGGGGTGGAGGCCTGGTCGAGGGCACTAAATCCCCGAAATCATCTCAAGATAACCTCAAGATATTGAGATTAAGTCCAATATTAGGATAGTCTATATAATACTAATTATCTACTGGAGTGGGTGCCGACCGTGCTCTTGTTATCACAGACCATCTTCTCTACAACACAATTGTTATCACTGTAACTCTTTCACTACAATTTATCGTCATCACTGTAAACATCTTCAGTACACACTATCTTCATGACCGTAATCATCTTCACTACTCACTATCTTCATCACCGTAACCATCCTCACTACACACTATCTTCATCATTGTAACCATCTTCACTACACTATTTTCATCACTGTAACCATCTTCAATACACACTATCTACATCACCGTAACCATCTTCACTACACTATCTTCATCACCGTAACCATCTTCAATACACACTATCTACATCACCGTAACCATTTTCACTACACTATCTTCATCACCGTAACCATTGTCAATACACACTATTACATCACCGTAACCATCTTCAATACACACTATCTACATCACCGTAACCATCTTCACTACACATCATCTTCATCATGTAACCATCTTCACTACACACTATCTTCATCACTAAACCATTTCACTACACATATTTCTTCAATCCACACTATCTTGTTGTCTACATATTATTTTCATCATTTTAACCATCTTACTACAGACTATCTCATCATTGTAACCCTTCACTGCACATATCGCATCAATGTAACCATCTTCACTGCACACTATCTGCATCAATGTAACCATCTGCAATTCACTCTTTCCTATTCACTGTAACTATCATCTCTACACACAATCCTAATCAATGAATCTATCTTATTTATTCAATATCTTAATCACGTAACTATCATCTCTGCCCACCATCCTAATCACTGTAACTATCATCTCTGCACACTATCCTCATCAAAGTATCTTCAAAAAGATTTTTGATATACTAATAAATGTGAGGTGGGAACCCATCAAAGTTGAATGAAATTATTTTATAATCATCAACAATGTTCTCAATTTTTATATTGTTACGCCCTGGTTTTCCTATATTTCCACGATCTGAAGATCAAACCAACTGGCCAAAATTCCCATGGTCTGAAGTTCACACCAACATGCCAACATTCCCATGGTCTGAAGTTCACACCAACATGCCAACATTCCTATGGTCTGAAGTTCACACAAACAGGCCAACATTCCCATGGTCAAAAATTAACACTAACAGGCCAACATTCCCATGGACTGAAGTTCACACCAACAGGACAATATTCCCATCGTCTGGAGTTCACACCAACTGGCCAATATTCCCATCGTCTGAAGTTCACACCAACAGGTCAATATTCCCATCGTCTGAAGTTCACACCAAATGCCCAATATATCCACTGTCTGAAGTTGAAACCAACTGGTCAGTATTCCCAGTGTCTAAAGTACACACAAACAAGCCATTATTTCCATGATCAGAAATTCACACCAACGGGTCAATATTACCAGGGTATGAAGTACAGACCAGGCAAATATTCCCATGGTCTGAAGTCCACGCCAAGAGTCCACTATTCCCATTGTCTGAAGTTCATCCCAACAGGCCAATATTCCTATGGCCTGAAGTTCACACAAACTGGCCAATATTCCCATGGTCTGTAGGTCACAACAACAGGCCAATATTCTTATGGTCTGAAGTTCACACAAACAGGCCAATAATCCCATGGTCTGAAGTTCACACCAACTGGCCAATATTCCCATTGTCTGAAGTTCACACCAATTGACAAATATTCTCTGGGTCTGAAATTCATACCAATTGGCCAGTATTCCCATCGTCTGAAGCTCACACCAACAGGTCAATATTCCAATGATCTGAAGTTCACTCTAACAGAGCAATATTCCCATGGTTCATACCAACTGGCTAATATTCCTATGGTCTGAAGTTAACACTAACCGGTCAATATTCCCAGAGTCTGAAGTTCACACCAAGAGGCCATTATTCCCATGGTCTGAAGTTCACACCAACAGGTCACTTTTCCCATGGTCTGAAGTATATACCAACAGGCCACTATTCCCATGGTCTGAAGGTCACAACTACAAGCCAATATTCCCATGGTCTGAAGATCACACCAAATGTTATATATTTCCATGGTCAGAAATTCATACCAATAGGCCTAAAACTGCCATGCAGCACAATATCTTTGTCCTGTTTGTTTACACCAATCTTATATGAGCTAAGCCTTTTTTTATTTAAAAAAATCTTATATATCGAGACTTCAATGACACCATCTGACTCCATATTGAGTCATATGACTACACCGACACCATATGTATTTCTTAAGGTTACTAGAGTCACATGCCTTGAGGTGATAAACTCTGGTTGGAGGAGGTTTACCACGTTACAAACGACTAATATGAAAAACATTGTTCCTGTCAAAGGATGTCTGTGCTTACTTTGCGTTTCACTTCAGTGACACAGCTAACACGGAAGCCATATTTTCAATCTTTCTTTTACGTTTCCTTCGATTCTGAACTGGGCACCAAGTATTCGGGCAGACTTTTGAATCATTGAAGTCTTCCGATGTACTGCTCATTGACTCAAGGTAATCCGGGAGGGGTTTTAACCCAGCTGGTGTGTTAAGAGGAGGGGCGTGCGGTTGAGGAGGTGGGGAGGGGTGGCGGAATGAGGGTGAGTATGGTTTGCACTCCAGCATTTTCTTTCACACTAGTTTCAATATATGCCGAGGATTTTGGAGTATTTTGATGGTCAAGTCTAATTGAGTGCTTCCTCAGTTTAATGCTAGGTGGTAATGCAGCGACAATGGACGGGGAAGGGGATTGGGGATTGCTCGGCTGCTAGACTCAAGGGCTGCAGCTTATTCCTGACTTGGGCTAGTTACTGGCATAGAAGCATCATGATTGTTGGTCGAGTCTAGAGTCACACTGGAGACAGATTTGGTAATTGAAACTGTAGTGTGGAAAAACCCAGGCAGCTCTGTTATCATCTGCTGCATTTATGTGTTCCGGTAAGATAGTTTATTTATCTCTTCAGTGAGGTACGAGGAAACAGCTTGGAGGGCATCCACACCTTTGAAGCGTCACTAATTTAGTCATCATCACATCAACAGTAGTATCATGGGCACAACAAGTTTTTTTCCAAGGTCTTAACTTGTTTTTTTCTTCAGCTAAATTAATGTAGGCTATGAGGCTAACTCATAGCATACATTAATTAAGATGTAGTTGGGTGTGGTCATTACAGCGAGATTGAGCAGCAACCAGAGTTTCTTTATCTATCACTTCATAGACATGCTCAAGGACTGACTGGCGAGGTTCCAGGTACAAGTCTGACTGGTCAGATCCTGGTCGAAGTTCCAGGTACAAGTCTGATTGACGAAGTCCTGGTAGAGGCTCCAGGTACAAGTCTGACTGGCGAGGCCCTGGTAGAGGCTCCAGGTACAAGTCTGACTGGCGAGGCTCTGGTAGGGGCTCGAGGTACAAGTCTGACTGGCGAGGCTCTGGTAGGGGCTCCAGGTACAAGTCTGACTGGCGAGGCCCTGGTAGAGGCTCCAGGTACAAGTCTGACTGGCGAAGCCCTGGTAGAGGCTCCAGGTACAAGTCTGACTGGCGAGGCTCTGGTAGGGGCTCGAGGTACAAGTCTGACTGGCGAGGCCCTGGTAGAGGCTCCAGGTACAAGTCTGACTGGCGAGGCTCTGGTAGGGGCTCGAGGTACAAGTCTGACTGGCGAGGCCCTGGTAGGGGCTCCAGGTACAAGTCTGACTCTCAGAGTTCCGGGTGATTCTGTAGATAAGAAGCTGAAGATGTATTATATATCATCCACTTAGTAACCATATTTATGACCCTTCATATGAACCTCCTTATTTAACTGAAATATGACATTTGTCAAGAAATATAATAAAGCAATTCACAGCTTACAAGCTGCACCGAGTGACACAGTTGAAAAGATAAACAATATTAAGACCGAGGACACCCAACCAGGACAAAGTGACATCCTTCAAACGCTAGAAAAAAATAAAAAATCTCCTCCTGATGCACCAGGCGGCCTCTGAAGATGACTTAGAGCGACAACAATTACACGACTCTTCAATCATTAGCTCTGCGGATCTACCAAAAGAACTTCAAGGTGAGAACTGCTGTAATGTAGGCCGTGACCTAATTAATTCAAAGATCAAACTCAATGTTGATATCAAAACAGCTGTCAGGATAGATAAAAACAGCCCTCGTTGCACTAGGCGAATGCTCATCAAACTCGCAAATCCCACTGTGAAGTAAGACCTCATTCAATCTACCGCACGTAAAAAAAAAATCATGTCAACGATTGCCTAACCAAACAGAGAGGATCCCTCCTCTGCAGGCTGTGCCAGGTTCGCAAAAAAAACAAGTCTTATCAAGCAGTGCTACACTAGGACTGGAGCAGTCATTGTAAAGAAGGAAAGAACAGGAAAAAAATATGAAAAAAGTATGACCAAGAACTAATGATCTTTAATGACTGTAGCATAACTGAGAAACAGCATTCTTCCAATGTCAATATTTAAAATATCTCATGAGTAACCAAGCCTTACCTAACCTATCCTTGTCAAAGATGCTGTCAGTGTCATTCGCTCTACTGGTTAAATAATGCTCTCTCATCTATAAAAGTTCCTAACTTCTCATTAAAGTATCCATGTACTTACGTAGCATCTATCTCAGTATTTTAGCAAAAGCCTACTCCTTTGTATTATTATATCTATTATCTTTAAATTTAATGGTAATTTCATTAGGATTACTCATTAATTAGGATTAATCATAAATTACTAATAATTATTTAATATATTTTTATTAAGATTATATTAATTATAGGATCAAAATTAAAGTAATTATGGTTAATCATAATTAGGATTATATTATATTAGGATTATATTATATTAAGATTATATTAAATTTAGATTATATTAATCAGTAATAATTAATTAGGATTAACTTAGTCATTTTTTTATTTTTATTAATTCCACAATCTTATTGAAAATGAATCTTGTCAGTCTTTAGTCCAATTACTTGGGCTGAACGGTGGAGCGACGATCTTGCTTCTTACTGGACGACGTTCAATCTCCGACCATCCAAGTTGTTGGGCACCATTCCTTCCCTTCAGCCCCATCCCAAATCCTTATACCGATTCCTTCCAAGTGATATATAGTTGTAAAGGCTTGGCGCTTTCTCCTCATAATTCCCTTAACTTGTCACTCTTTATTGAATCCTTAATTTTACTTGTCATCTATATCCTACTTTTCTAATAACACTGATTCTTACTGTGAGAGAGTGCTCTCTCATAGCCCTAACTCATTGCTTGATGTTAAGGTGGTAGTTCTTGAAAGAGGCAACTCAGTTATTTGGTATCCAAAGTTTATCGAGTTGTTGACCAGACCACAAACCAGAAAATGAAGGGACGACGACGTTACGGTCCGTCCTGGACCATTCTCAAGTCGATTGTGAGGATGTTGATATAGATTCAGCTACTCGGAACAAGTTCCGAGTAGCACGAGCTATGGTGAGCACGTAACTTTTCTGTCACAGGAGCGGGGCAAGTAACACGGGCTATGGTGAGCCCGTTGTGGACTTACCTGGCACATGAGCGGTGCTATTGTTGTGACGATTGAAGATTGATTGATAAAGATTAAGCCACCCAAGAGATGGCACGGCATGAATAGCCCGTAAAATGATTGAAGGAGGAGAAGGCAAAAAATAGACAGAAGCGAGGTGAGGAGAAGAAAATCTTAGAGGAAGAATAGGCAAGGCAAAGGTAAGGTGTAATAAAGGAGATA
Source organism: Procambarus virginalis (assembly GCA_020271785.1). Classification (NCBI taxonomy): domain Eukaryota; kingdom Metazoa; phylum Arthropoda; class Malacostraca; order Decapoda; family Cambaridae; genus Procambarus; species Procambarus virginalis. Next base: position 64,266 of record WNGS01008999.1, read on the forward strand.
GTAAGAATAAGAAAATAAGAACAAAGGTAAACTGCTGAAGGCCTATTGGCCTATACGAGGCAGCTCCTATTTATACCACCCAATAAGAAGTGGATAGTAAAAGGAATAGGAGAGATTGTAAGAGAAAAAAGAGATTGTAAGAGAAAATAATGGAAAGAAAAAGAAGAAGAAAAAGAAGAAAAAGGAAAGAGAAAGAAAGATAAATGGAAGTGTAAGCTTATGTTAGGTCACGTTTGTCAGAAAGTTTAGAGCATTTAAGTATATACTGTGAAAGGGAAGAGTCAACAGCAACAAAGCTAGGACTCAAGATCATGATGGGTATGTTGTGAATTAGAGCCGATTCAACGAGACGTGGCCTGTGCAGAGTAGAGGCAGGAAAGATTATTTTGGACGAAATTCAATCAATAGGATGATTAGAATCCCTAACCTAGAATCGGGTTGGGTATCAAAGGACACGGTACATCGAGAGGAGTACAATGAGGTCAACAGTTATGACCTGGGTCATCTGCATCAGCTGCAATGCATAATGCAGGATTCTGTTACTAATAAAGGGCAAACCGACCCAGGGGAGGGGGGGAAATGTTAGAGCTAGATGGTAGTGAGGGAAGAGAAACAGCCTTCCCCTGACAAAGTCGTTGGTTTTGTGGTTACCAGACCCCCCCCCCCCTCCTAAACCTCAACTGGAACAACAAGGCACTATTTGAGAAACGAGAGCGCTAGGCTCGACTTCACCGGCGGGAAATTGTGCTGCTGCCAATGGGAACTGGGCCTGGATTTGGCAGAACCGGCCTAAGGCTTTCATTGGCTGAGATGGGATGACATCACGGCGTCCATGCGCTGGCCTGGGGGGATTTGAGGCCAGCATTTAGGTCAGGACACTCAGGGAGACAGCAGCACACACACATCACCACGGCAGTAAACCACAGCCACTGGCGAACGGGAGAGACATCTCCCGCCAACACATCACAAGGCGCAGTGTTTGGGTAACAATGCGACCCAAACGTCTTAAGGTCAGAGCAACTCCACTTGACGGTCATGCTTTCGGAAAAAGCAATATTTTAAAGGTCCTGAAGGAAGTAACTGGCCTCAAACCCGCTGACATTAGTCAGGAAGGTGAAGATATCGTGCTCTACTTTTCATGAACATAAGAACATAAGAAGAACATAAGAACAAAGGCAACTGCAGAAGGCCTATTGGCCCATACGAGGCAGCTCCTATTTATAACCACCCAATCCCACTCATATACATGTCCAACCCATGCTTGAAACAATCGAGGGACCCCACCTCCACAATGTTATGCGGCAATTGGTTCCACAAATCAACAACCCTGTTACTGAACCAGTATTTACCCAAGTCTTTCCTAAATCTAAACTTATCCAATTTATACCCATTGTTTCGCGTTCTGTCCTGTGTTGATACTTTTAATACCCTATTAATATCCCCTTTGTTATGTCCATTCATCCACTTGTAAACCTCTATCATGTCACCCCTAACTCTTCGCCTTTCCAGTGAATGCAATTTTAGCTTTGTTAATCTTTCTTCATATGAAAGATTTCTAATTTGGGGAATTAACTTAGTCATCCTACGCTGGACACGTTCAAGTGAATTTATATCCATTCTATAATATGGCGACCAAAACTGAACTGCATAATCTAAATGGGGCCTAACGAGAGCAAGATATAGCTTGAGAACCACACCAGGTGTCTTGTTACTAACGCTGCGATTAATAAATCCGAGTGTCCGATTTGCCTTATTACGAACATTCATGCATTGATCCTTTTGTTTTAAATTCTTACTAATTATAACTCCCAGATCCCTTTCGCAATCCGACTTCGCAATCTCAACACCATCTAGCTCGTATCTTGTAACTCTATCATCATTACCTAGCCTCAGAACTTTACATTATCAGCATTAAACTGCATCTGCCAGTCCTTTGACCATTTCAAAACCCTATCTAGATCAACTTGAAGTGATAGAGAGTCCTCCTCCGAATTAATTTCCCTACCGATTTTCGTATCATCGGCAAATTTGCAAATGTTGCTACTCAAACCTGAATCTAAATCATTTATATATATTATAAACAACAGAGGGCCCAGGACAGAGCCTTGAGGCACTCCACTTACAACATTTTCCCACTCTGACTTGACTCCATTTATACTAACTCTCTGTTTCCTTTGGTATAGCCATGCCCTAATCCAGCTTAATATAGCACCACCAATACCATGAGCCTCTATCTTTTTAATCAGTCTTTCATGTGGCACTGTATCAAAAGCTTTGCTAAAGTCAAGGTACACAACATCACAATCCTTACCACTATCAACTGCCTCAACTATGCTAGAATAAAAAGATAACAAATTTGTTAAACATGAACGGCCATTTATAAAACCATGTTGCGACTCAATTATTAATTTATGTTTTTCAAGATGAAGACGAATTTTATTTGCTATTATAGATTCGAGTAACTTTCCCACAATAGACGTTAGGCTAATTGGTCGATAGTTAGACGCAAGTGATCTATCTCCTTTCTTAAAAACTGGTATCACATTAGCAACTTTCCAAAACTCTGGCACTCTGCCTGACTCTATTGATTTATTAAATATGATTGACAGTGGGTCACAAAGCTCCCCTTTGCATTCTTTAAGCACCCTGGCAAACACTTCATCCGGCCCTGGGGATTTGTTTGGTTTGAGTTTTTCTATTTGTTTAAGAACATCCTCCCTGGTAACTGCTAAACTCGTCAACCTGTCCTCGTCCCCACCCACATAGACTTGTTCGGTTGAAGGCATATTGTTAAGTTCCTCTTTAGTAAATACAGATACAAAATATTTATTAAAAATACTACTCATCTCTTCATCACTATCTGTTATTTGACCTGTCTCAGTTTTTAATGGGCCTATCCTTTCCCTAGTCTTAGTTCGATATAACTGAAAAAACCCTTTAGGATTTGTCTTTGCTTGCCCTGCTATAAGAACTTCATAGTTTCTTTTTGCTTTCCTTATCTCTTTTTTAACATTTTTAACCAGTTGAACGAATTCCTGTCTAAAGTGACCTCCCCATTTTTAATCCTTTTGTACCAAGCTCTCTTTTTACCTATAAGGTTTTTCAAATTCTTTGTTATCCACTTTGGGTCATTAGTATTCGATCTATTCAATTTGTGTGGTATACTACGTTCCTGTGCTTTGTTTAGAATATTCTTAAATAAGTTATATATTGAATCCACATCGACATCCCCATTTACATCACCTATCACTGGGTTCATGTCTCGCTCCAAGTCCGGCCCACACCCCATACCCAAGACTTTCCAATCAATTTGACCCAAAAAATTTCTTAGGCTATTAAAATCAGCTTTTCGAAAATCTGGCACTTTAACATAATTTTCTCCTACAGGTCTATTCCATTCTATGCTAAATCTGATTTCTTTGTGATCACTGTTCCCTAGCTCACTCCCTATTTCGATGTCATTAATTTGTGTTTCCCTGTTAACACTAAATCTAAAATATTATTTTCCCGTGAAGAGGAGTTAGAAAAACTCCTCACTAACGATGTCCTTCTTCGCGAAGAGCACCACCTACATCTTCACTTCCCACGTCAGTTCCTGGTCGGAAGAACTGTTTTTACCAGCAGGACCAGCCAGTGGATTGCTGAGCGACCTCAACATCATATCATGGTCAATTTCGAGGACGAAAATCCAAACCTGTCGGTATTCAACCTGGAGTTCTGCAACACCGACAAAACAGCAATGAAGATTACGTTCACCACCATAGCTGCGGCCACCCAGGCTGCCACACAAGGATTCTACTGCTTCGGCCTAAAAATACCACCCCACCAAATAAAAAAGGAACGATACCATGAGATCCAGCAGTGCTTTAAGTGCTACGAGCTCTCCCACCCGACCAACAAATGTCAGCACCCTGTCCAGAGGTGCAGCCTGTGCGCACTGGACCATCACTACTCCATATGCAAGGCAACAGTCCATCGCTGCTTGCTCTGTGATGGCAATCACCCTGCAATTTCCTACCGCTGCCCCCGCAGACAGGAAAGCATCAAGGCCCAGGTTGAAGCCAAGAGAAACAACCTTTCTACCTCCTCGACCAGAGCCCCAAGCGTTCAACCCACCACCTTAGCTCTCACTAATCGCCTAGAAGACTTTCCGGTCTTACCAACATGTGGCTCCTCCCAGCAGGTGACACAGCCTTCTCATTGGGGACCCAAGGTCCCACAGGCTCCTTCACAGCCCCCTGCATCACGTGCAGGCATTATCCCTGGTCTTCTTAAACTAGCGGAAAGGCTTGCAGGACCTGACAACCAGCGCTTTGTTAGGAAACTGAACGCATTATACATAGACAATGGCCTGGCCCCCATCATAGCCACTAACGTAAATCTCACTGCCTCCTCTACCACTCCGGAGATTACCACCAGGACGACCGTGCGGTCAACTTCAACACCGACTCCAGAACCGCCCATGACCCGGGCGACACAAACAGAGGTAATTCCTTCTCCAGCTCCCAACACTCCTACCATCACAGTCTCAGCAGCCGCGCTAGCAGACGTGCTGTCTACAAACGATAACAGCACCACCAGCGCTCCTGAAAAAGCTACAACCACCAAGCAACGACACCTAAGCCTACCTAAGGCTGCTAGGCGAAAGACAAAAACACCCACTACGGAGGTTACGGACTCCTCAGACGAGGAAATCATAGTAGGAGCTCCACCACCGCATCACAAATACGACACATACACTGTTCAAGACTTCCTCATGGAGGCCACGTCACCAAACTCCAGCGACAGCACTACTCAGCCAAAGTCGCAGGCAAAGAAAAAACGGAAAACCTAGAGGTCGACACTAATCACACCAGCTCCATAACTGGTAGAGACAGCCCTCCAGGCTGAAAACCATCCATCGCCAGATCTCTAGTATCAGCTACTGGTACAGAAAACGGCTCTAAAGAGCCTTCACTTACGGGCTCACCATAGCCCGTGCTACTGGAACTTATTGTTCTGAGTAGCGAATCTTAAACAACAACAACAACAACAGGGAGACCGCAGGCCACCTCCAGGAACTCGACAGCAAGCCTCTGTTTGCCCTTGTTCTGAAGTATTATTATTTTCACACCAGTAATTATTCCAGGCACCAGATCGCTGGGATGTTGCTGATGTTCAGAGGATTAGATTTCCATCGACAAGAAGGATTAAGGACACTAAACGATGGTTCGAGAGATGATGGGACCACGTGTGTCATACCAAGGACTGGCAATGTTAAGTTCGCCTATCAGTGGGTCACGTGCAATATTCAGGAAGGATTGATGGTTAAACAGCTTAGGGAAAGACTGTATATCGCGTGTGCTATCATATTAAGCCCGTGTTAAGACTCAGTCTGTGTGAGTCTGATTGGGAGGAATTGGCCAGTCATTTATGGGGCAATCAAGTGTGTACAACCTCAGAAGTGTGTTAGCTTCTAGGTGATAGCGAATCGGGGGTCGTTTGCGAATTAAAAATGAGGAGGTGAATATTTTCTATATTTGTGGGTAGTAGTGGTATCCGCCGTGCATCTCACGAACAGAAAACGTGACAGTAATGGGGTACTCCGACATACTAGTCGGAGATTCAGTGCCCTCGCTGTAATTCTTCAGTCTATCAGCCACGTCGATCTCCAGCTGCGTGAAAGTGCGTGTCAGGGTCCGAAACTGTATGTAAGTACATTCCCGGGTTATTGTATTGTGCACAATCATTTTGGTGGTACAGTAAACCACTCAATGTCGGATTTATCAGTGTGTGTGCTCGCAACGAGACCTCTGTGTTAGAAGTCCAAAGGGATTGTTGTGATGTTATTCTGTCTGGTGACAGCTTTTAACCTTCGGAAATGTACGGAAAATATTAAAGCCAATATTTCAGTTTAGTTGATGAACTAGTTTTGTTGGCACAGGTCAAAGAGAGCGTGGAAAAATATAAAGAAACGTGAAATTTGTGGTTGGAGCCCCATACCCATCCAGTGGGTGATAGTGGACGCCATACTCATCCTGTGGGTGGTATTGGACCCCATACCCATCCTGTGGGTGGTTGGAGCCCCACACCCATCCAGTGGGTGACAGTGGACGCCATACTCATCCTGTGGGTGGTATTGGACCCCATACCCATCCTGTGGGTGATTGTGAGCCCCATACACATCCTGTCGGTGGTAGTGGACGCCATACACATCCAGTGGATGGTATTGGACCCCATACCCTTCCTGTGAGTGGATGTGATCCCCATACCCATCCTGTGGGTGGATGTGACCCCCATACCCATCCTGCGGGTGGTATTGGACCCCTTACCCACCTAACAGGTGGTAGTGGACCCTATACGCATCCTATAGTTGATATATAGTAGACCACCACACCATTTGCAGTAGTTTACCCCATAGATAACATAACACCGTTTTTTGTTAGCGTTCCTATAGAACATTCTCTAAATATTTTTAAAGCACAAACTATGGTATATAATATTGATTGGTGAAGCACTGTTATTCTATGTAATAATTTATAGTGCTTATTATAATTTACTAAGAACAACTAATATTTATCAAAGCAAAACTACGAGACTTCAATTGAATGTAGCTGATTTGTAATATTCTAAGACCATGGACAATAATAGGTAAATTTCACAACCCATGTGCGACCTGAAAACTACAATTTTCATTATAATTGAACCAATCACGACTATTCTGCTAACTACGTTGATGCAACCCGTCCTCACACAAGACAGCACATATATGACTTAATGCTTAAAGTCTATATGTTGAATGTGATTTAGTACATAAGCATTAAGTCATATATGTGCTGTCTTGTGTGAGGACGGGTTGACCCATCCTATAGTTGATATAATAGACACCATACCATCCTGTTTGCAGTAGTTTACCCCATACACAACATAACATCGTTTTCTGTTAGCGTTCCTATAGAACATTCTTTAAATATTTTTAAGGCACAAACTATGGTATATAATATTGATTGGTGAAGCACTGTTATTCTATGTAATAATTTATAGTGCTTATTATAATTTACTAAGAATAACTAATATTTCTCAAAACAAAACTACGATCCTTCAATAGGATGTAGCTGATCTGTAATATTCTAAGAGCATGGACAATAGTAGGCAAATTTTACAACCCATGTGGGACCTGAAAACTATAATTTTCATTACAAATTGAACCAATCACGACTATTCTGCTATCTACGTTGATGGACGGGTACTGTGAGACGTAAATTGGTACGTGAGGAAGAGTTTGGACCTTGGTAAAAAAGGTAACTGGGAATATACCACATATGTACTAAATCACATTCAACATATAGACTTTAAGCATTAAGTCATATATGTGCTGTCTTGTGTGAGGACGGGTTGGGGTATGGGGATCACATCCACCCACAGGAAGGGTATGGGGTCCAATACCATCCAC
>WNGS01009000.1:40262-42762 GCA_020271785.1 Procambarus virginalis
TGTGTGTGTGTGTGTGTGTGTGTGTGTGTGTGTGTGTGTGTGTGTGTGTGTGTGTGTATTTACTATTACTATTTGTTCCTGCCGAGTCAAGCTATTAGCTCTTGGACCCCGGCTTTCTAATCAATCTATTTTACTCTATTATGTCAACAACATATATTTCTCTAACTCACATGTGCGCGCGCACACACACGCACACAATCTCCAGGAAGCAACCCGTGGCAACTGTCTAATCCCCAGGTACCTATTTACTGCTAGGCGAACAGAAGCATCAGGGTGAAAGCAACTCTACCCATTTCTTTCCGCCTCGACCGGGAATCGAACCCTGGCCCATGTGAATACGAACTCCGAGCGCTGTCCACTGAGCCCCAAGACCCCCAGCCCTGTGTGTGTGTGGGGGGGGGAGGAGGGTATGTGACATTATAAAAATATAATTAAGATTACTTCACTACAGTGAGGGAAGGTTTTATCAAGGGAGGGAGGACAATCGGGGATTGAACGCCGACCTGCTTGAAGCGAGTTTTGGCAACTCTTTGCGTCTATTGTAACGCAGAGAAAATCATTTTCCAGTTCATTTTGTTGTAAAAGTTATTTAAGATTATTCTAATCAACATATTCACCTCTTTTGTGGCGAGAACGGACTACCACAAAAAAAAATCAGACGCGTTCTAGCGAGGCTAACCTATTAGGGCCTGACACTGAAGCTCCCAGTTTCCCAGTTTTTGTGGCAGTTGCGCTGACCATCTTTGTATATTTATCATCATACCGTGTTTGTATAAATGGGACACGCTGTCAGTAGACCTCTGGCATGAACATGACGCCTCGTGTGTACTCCTGGTGAAATCAGGAGGAGAGAAGTGATTGTGTTCATGACCCTTTGGCTCCCGAGGAAGGTGGCCATGGAGGGAGGTGGTCGAGGCTGGGGGGGGGGGGGGGGAAAGTAGCCCAACACCGCTGCCTGGATCGGGGCGAACTGGAACCAGTCGTTGAGGACTTGTGGTGACGCGTGCATATGTTGAGGTGCTAGCCTCCTCCTCCTCCCTGATACTGGTATCTGGAGGAGGGACAGATACCCTGTTGTACCTCCTCCCTGATACTGGTATCTGGAGGAGGGACAGATACCCTGTTGTACCTCCTCCCTGATACTGGTATCTGGAGGAGGGACAGATACCCTGTTGTACCTCCTCCCTAATACTGGTATCTGGAGGAGGGACAGATACCCTGTTGTACCTCCTCCCTAATACTGGTATCTGGAGGAGGGGCAGATACCCTGTTGTACCTCCTCCCTGATACTGGTATCTGGAGGAGGGACAGATACCCTGTTGTACCTCCTCCCTAATACTGGTATCTGGGGAAGGGACAGATACCCTGTTGTACAGTAGTAGTAGTAGTATGTGGAGCTATTGAACAAGCCACCGACCTTTTTTTGAAGTGTGTCTTGATCTGTGAAAGTGCCGAGTGACTGTTCTTTATATCATGGCGTCAGTTGAATATGTCGAGACGTTGTTAATGTTTAGTTTGTAACTGTGAGAGCTCGAGAAATAGGCTCACTGGGGTATTGAGGGCTTTAACCCCCTACTCCACCGCTCCAATTGTCCGGTTAAGGCTAGCAGGCCTGGTCGACGACCGGGCCGCGGGGACGCTAAGCCCCGGAAGCACCTCAAGGTAAGGTAGCAGCAGCCACATGACCCGGTCACAGACCGCGGACCAGTAACTTCTTGAAGCTCCGAAAGTTAAAGAAAGAGGTAACGCGCCTTCTAGTTCAGTTATCGCAGAAAATAACTCAAATGCAGACGAGGAGTCACAATAACGTGGCTGAAATATGCTGACCAAACCACACACTGGAAAGTGAAGAGACGACGACGTTTCGGTCCGTCCTGGACCATTCTCAAGTCGATCATTCTCACAATCGAATTGAGAATGGTCCAGGACGGACCGAAACGTCGTCGTCCCTTTACTTTCTAGTCTATGATTTGGTCAACAAATAACTCAAATATCGTAAGCAACTAGAATGCGTCCGCGTATGCAGGCGTTAAGGAACCAGGCACGACGACGTTCATGGAGTGACTGGCTTTAGCTGCCAGGAGTGTGGTTCTGATGACCAACAACCGTCGCAAGGCCCCACACACTGGCTTTACCTGCCAGGAGTGTGGTTCTGATGACCAACAGCCGTCGCAAGGCCCCACACACTGGCTTTAGCTGCCAGGAGTGTGGTTCTGATGACCAACAGCCGTCGCAAGGCCCCACACACTGGCTTTAGCTGCCAGGAGTGTGGTTCTGATGACCAACAGCCGTCGCAAGGCCCCACACACACACCTTGGAGGTAACTGCTGCTACACAGGGAGCTGCCGACCTGATAAATAATGCCCTGAACACTACCTGGTCTCATCCGCCCCCACAGCACAGACTGCGCGGGTCCTCCCACTTCCCAAACCACCACCAGCTCCTCCCTGCCCGTCGGCTCCTCACTCTCTGCTTGGCTTATATGGTTTAACCGCACGTT
>WNGS01009000.1:52762-56334 GCA_020271785.1 Procambarus virginalis
TATAGACAAAAATACACGTCACAGCTTCGTGTCATCCTTCGCAGATGACACAAAAATCAGCATGAAAATTACCTCTGCTGAAGACATTGAAAAACTACAAACAGATGTCAACAAAGTTTTCGATTGGGCAGCAGAAAATAATATGATGTTTAACAGTGATAAATTTCAGGTACTCAGGTACGGCAAAAATGAGGATCTGAAACATAATACAGGGTACAAAACACAATCAAATCTTCCCATAGTAGAAAAACAGCATGTCAAGGATTTGGGAATAATGATGTCCGACGATCTAACGTTTAGGGAGCATAACCAAGCAAATATCGCATCAGCCAGAAAAATGATCGGATGGATTACGAGAACTTTCAAATCCAGGGATCCCATCACAATGGTTGTACTCTTCAAGTCACTTGTGTTGTCCCGTCTCGAATACTGCTCAGTACTCACTTCCCCCTTCAGAGCAGGAGAGATTGCTGAAATAGAGGGAATACAGAGAACATATACGGCACGCATAGACGAGATAAAACACCTAAATTATTGGGATCGTCTCAAAGCTCTCCAAATGTACTCTCTAGAAAGGAGACGAGAGAGATACCAAATAATATACACGTGGAAAATACTGGAGGGCCAGGTCCCAAATCTACACAGTAAAATAACAACGTACTGGAGTGAACGATATGGAAGAAAATGCAAGATTGAACCAGTGAAGAGCAGAGGTGCCATAGGCACAATCAGAGAACACTGTATAAACATCAGAGGTCCGCGGTTGTTCAACGTCCTCCCAGCGACTATAAGAAATATTGCCGGAACAACCGTGGACATCTTCAAGAGAAAACTGGACTGTTTCCTAAGAGAAGTCCCGGATCAGCCGGGCTGTGGTGGGTATGTGGCTCTGCGGGCCGCTCCAAGCAACAGCCTGGTGGATCAAACTCTCACAAGTCGAGCCTGGCCTCGGGCCGGGCTTGGGGAGTAGAAGAACTCCCAGAACCCCATCAACCAGGTATCAACCAGGTAAAGTGGAAGTCTTCAAGAAAAACTAGATTTTTCAGCAAGAAGGAAGGTCCAGACCAACCAGACTGTAGTGGATATGTGGGCCTGCGGGCCGCTCCAAGCAACAGCCTGGTGGACCAAGTTATCACATGTCAAGCCTGGCCCCGGGCCGGGCTCGGGGAATAGAACTCCTCCCAGAACACACTCCTGGATCACAGAGACTCCAGGCACACCAAGATATCACACGACCAAAGACCAGCTTCAAACATCTACATTTCGTTTAAGGTTCGAATCCTCGTCACGGCCCTTGTGGATTTGTTCATTTAATGCTTCACGTTAGTGTGATCTCTGTGTGTAATAATCTACACCACCTACGGGCTACTCGTGCCCGTGCCACCTCATGTGATGGTTTAAATCTTCACCAATCAATCACTCCGTCTTGGCTGCCACTGGGGCCTGCTCAGCTAGGCTAAGATCAAAGGGTTTCAAGAGGATTTGTGAACAGCGTTGGTGTGCAGAGCACCATTAGAGAGGCTTTAATGGCGCGTCGTTTACGGGTTAGAGTTTTTGTGTTCGGATACCTTGAATTCATCGCGAGGTCATGATGGGATACGCCAGGCTGTGAGCAGCCGCGTCTAACAGCCTGGTTGATCAGTCCAGCAACCAGGAGGCCTGGCCGACGACCGGGCCGCGGGGACGCTAAGCCCCGGAAGCACCTCAAGGTAACCTCAAGGTAAGGAAACCTCATGAAAACCCTTTTGTAATGGTCAGGATACAAGCGCTCATGTTTTGTGTTCGAATACTGTATAGTCTTATTGTTAATTGACCGCTAATTATTATGTTTTAATTTCATCATTCGTAAATTGTGCATACGAGTATGGTGATGGGCCGATAGTGAGGACTGTGTCATAGTGAGGGTTGAAGGTGAAGGTAGTGGCCGGAGGAGAGCAGTGTAGATGTGTAGTTGGTGCAGTAATTAACAGATGGCAGCAGCAGGTGCTTCTGGAAGGAGGCCACGGTCGCCCACAGGTGCCCCAAATACCCTCCCACCTCCCATACCCTCCCACACCCTCCCACCTGCCACGCCCTCCCCCTACCACGCCCTCCCCCAACCACACCCACCTCCCACGCCCTTCCACCTACCACGCCCTCCCACAACCACGCCCTCCCACCTGCCACGCCCTCCCACGCCCTCCCACCTACTACGCCCTCCCACGCCCTCCCACGCCCTCCCACCAACCACGCCCTCCCACCTACCACGCCCTCCCAGCACAGTCACCACCTCTCAAGCTAGCATCACCCCAGACACATCCACCTCCCTCACCTTAGAATTAGATGAACAGTTGAGAGTGTGAGGGAGTGCGGAGAACAATCTTTGTGCGAGTGTTACACACGTAACGCTTGGCCAGATATCCTTCCGGTAGGACGATAACACGTGCTGATGGCAAGCTTCTGCTGAGCTTAGTTGAATTTTGTTGTTAAAGGAATTTATTGTTAATCCTGGACCCATTCTGTAGGTGGTGAGGGGGAGAGGTTAAAATTCACTTTGTTTGTTTTAGAAACTGGTGCTATGAGGTGTTTACATTGTGATGAGGTAGAGCCAGTGACTTGTTCATTGTGTATTGTTGAGAGTAATTGTTAACCTGCTCCGGTCCCCCCCCCCAACCTTCAACCCATTCTCCCCCCCCTCCACCCTCTCCCCCCTCCCTTGCTTCTCCCTCCTTTCCTCACTTGCTGCCCCCCCTCCGCTCACTCCCCCCTATCCTTCCCCTCTACCCCTTCCCTCGCCTCTCTTACCCCCTCTTCCACCCACTATCTCTCCCTTCCTCCACACCTCATCCACCCTTTATCTCCACTTCCACCCTCTCCTTCCCGCCCCCGTTCCCTCCCCCCCCCACCAGCACGCTCCCCTGCCCCAGGATGTGTTCTGTACAGTGTAAGCCAGTTGTGTTGGGGTGTCAGTGGCTTGTGTTCTATGCACCCAAATTTATACTGTCATATTTTCCTATTTATGATTCTGTTGTACATTCTGAGCTTGGCCACCCACACTGCTTTAGTCTCGTGTCCTCACCTAGTTGTGCTTGCAGGGGTTGAGCTCTGGCTCTTTGGTCCCGCTTTTCAACTGTCATTTTTGTTTCTTACACACACACACACACACACACACACCACANACATTCCGAATAATGAAAATGTCCGATTGTGGCGGACGGTAACTGCCAAAAATACATGTCAGCAGACGGGAGAGATACGGAGACCCGGCCACAATCAAACCGTTTATGTGATTGTGTTTGTGGTGTACAGGATGTGTGGGGGATGGGGCCAGGAGGTAGGGGGTGTTAATGTCCTTCACGAGGTGTCTAGTCCTCTATCACGGCCCTGAACACCTTCCAATAAATGTCTGCTGGTTATGGCGATGATGATGCTATGGCTGATTGACGGTGGAGGATTATATAATGCTTTAAGGTTATTGTTGTGTCATGGGGATTATTATTATTTTTTTTATTATTATTTTCTACACAGACGTGGCCCACACATTTACAATGCTAACCAGCATATATACATTTTCTTCTGTCCTCTATGGACAG
>WNGS01009002.1:0-11653 GCA_020271785.1 Procambarus virginalis
CCACCTGCAGTTGTACAAATATCTGAATTGTCGGAAATTTGACTCCTGAGCGTGATTTTTGAGCCGAATTCTGATTCTCTGCACCTATTTCAGTTTCAAATTACGATTTTTTATACAATAATATACCAATTACTGAAACGGCGAAGGGTCAAATTTTGCCCAAACCCCCCTACAGTTTGTTGGGAAGAAAGCTTACTCTCTATTGATTTATTCATATTAAATTAAAGAATAATTGGAATTAATCGAAGGACCACCCGATTTTGACGGAAAAGGGAAACAGATAAAGTTAACTCATAAGGACTGAATACCAGTGCCTATGGATAGGAAACTATTAAAGATTATTCTTTAAACTGCTATGGGCTGTATAATGTATTATAGTTCGAGAATAAACTTTCCGTCCTTCACAAAATGGGGTTAATACCAGAAGTAATCTACTCCCAGTACGCTTCATCGAGGCTGGTTCTTCCTCGAATAAAAATTAGTAATTCTACTAATACTATTAAAAACATTAGAGAAATTGATTAATGGTAAAATGATTATATATTGATTAACCAAGAACTATTTTCATTTTTTTTTATGAGGCTAACCTATTCCGTTGTATATCTCAAATCAAATAAACTAAATCTCTTTGACTGATAAAGAATTTGCTCAATTAAAGAATTATAGAAAAGATTTCAGCTGCTTAGCTGTAATATTGAACGGAGAAGAGAGGTAGTTGCAGTGGTGTCGTCTGCTACTTGCTGCAACACGTGAGTTCAAGTATGGCGTGGGAACATGAGGACCACGACCGCTTACAACACAAGCTGAAATTTCACCTAATATACAAATTGTTAACACCTACTATCTAATATCTTCAATATGCCATAGAAGGAATGAATTTAATTCCTTATGGACGTACTTATTGTTTGGGGAGATCGCGTGTCATAATGGTGGACAGTGCACAGTACATAAATATAAGAGTACTCAATATATCAATACTAAAGCACTTAACCTGCTGGTTGTCCACCGAAGCAATCATAGATTGCTACAGGAGCAATTGCAGGCTCCTAGGCCGATTAATGCAAGGGCCCAACGTAGTATTGATGGAAATCGACTCTCCGGGACGCAGGATGTGATTGTTGGCGTCGTTGGATAAGCAATATGGCGAATGGCGTCTCTCCGCCCTCCCTCAACTCGTCTCCCGCATTCACAACAGAAGTTATTAATCACAGATAATTCTTTTCCGTGTAATTACTGATATATGCGTTAGTGAGAACCGAGTTGCAATTATAGGGAATTAAATATCATATTCTCGTTACGTGGTGTTAATAGAGAAATGGAGAGAATTTTATTTTCTCCATAGCATTCGTACGTAACAGAAAAAACTGCTACTTGATAATAATTTCAGTTAATAACTCTCGGTTTTGGATTATTGGGAGCTATATTATCCTAGTTAATTATTGTACGGAATACTGATAATTTTAGAACCACACACAATTCTCTGATAAATTGGTAATAAATATGTTTAGATAATATTATCTGACGCAATCTTGCCTCTCAATGTCGTGAGAAGATTAGCAATAGGCTCAGATTAAGTTGTTAACACTACCGTTAGTGAAATTAATAACTACTGTAATTAGTATATAATAATGATGTATTATAATACAATGGTAGTGTGTCAGTGTTGGAAGTTTCCAACATAACTCCGGGGGGGGGGGAACCTCGGGTCGCAGTTCAATGTTGAGTACTGACGTACCTATCCTAAGTTAATTTATATTATATGGTATGTTAGTACGTTAGTACACACATAACGGATGTCCCGTAATTGTCAAGGACAGATAAGACTTTAAGTCTGTAAAGGAACTCATGTTAAATGTAAAACATCGAATTGTGTATCATCTAAAGTTAATAACTACTAAAGCCTACAATGTACTCCATGACTGGTGTCGCAATGACGTGTAACGGTTATGGTACTAAGTCTTAAAGTTTTGTAAACTCATAGATGCTCTAGATGGAATAATGTCATAGTTGATAGCCTACACAAACAAATTAATGATAATATACAATTTTAGGTAACTGAGAATCTACTGTGAGGTGAATGTCTTGGGTCATTGTGACTTGTAACTGATTTGTTACTTGACATCACAACAGCATCATCATGATTACTCAAATTGGATGTAAATTATTTGCTCTTAGTCAGAGCTATAATAGGCTTGTAGTTTCCGTTTACATTGTTGAGCAGCTGCTCTAGGTGGGCGTGTGCTCGGTGGATCAGAACTGTTGTCCTCGGAAACTGTAGGTGAAGTTGGTTCTGTTGAACACTCTCGTTCTGCTAATTCAAGAGGTACCAACTTCTATAATGTTTTTAGGGTAGTAGTGCCTTGGCACAAAACCCGTACTACTCTCAGGATGCCTTGGTGATCTGGGTGGATAGAGACAATTTTGCCTATAGGCCATTCTGACCTGGGTCCATCACTGTCAATCAACACTAGGTCTCCTGGTTTGAGTTGAACTAAATTATAGGGGCTTGAAGCTCCATAGTGGTACTCTCGTAGAGCTGTGAGGTACTCTCGAGTCCACACCTCATTCCACCTTTCAATTACTCTCGAGAGATGTTGGCAACTTTCCACTAAATCACTCCTAGTCACATGGGAAGGGTCAACGGGATCCTCTTCTGCCAAAGGTATCAGAGGGCTCAGGAGGCCTCCATGAATTAAATGTGAGGGACTCAGGGGTTCTCTCTGTGAGAAATTTTGTCTTTGTAAGGTCTTCCTTAAACATTTCTTGACAGTCCCTATCATATACTAGGGAGCCGGTCGGCCGAGCGGACAGCACGCGGGACTTGTGATCCTGTGGTCCTGGGTTCGATCCCAGGCGCCGGCGAGAAACAATGGGCAGAGTTTCTTTCACCCTATGCCCCTGTTACCTAGCAGTAGAATAGGTACCTGGGTGTTAGTCAGCTGTCACGGGCTGCTTCCTGGGGGTGGAGGCCTGGTCGAGGACCGGGCCGAGGGGACACTAAAAAGCCCCGAAATCATCTCAAGATAACCTCAAGATAAGATCATACGTTCGCAGAACCCACCTTGCACAGGGGCTCTGGGAGCTATAAATTTCCAGTGGCATTGTCGTCTCTGCATGACAGACTGCACTTCTGGATGTATCCATATCTCTCGTAGGCAGGCTTCTCCTGCCACAAAATTTGAACCATTAGCAGATATCATTAGTTTGGGACAGGATCTGCGAGCTGCAAATCTACGAAAAGCATGGATGAAGGCTTTGGCACTCATGTCAGAAGTCACTTCTAGATGTACGCCTCGTGTGGTTGCACACGTGAAGAGGCAAATATAAGCTTTCACTGGTACCTTATCTGGAGTGCCAGTGAGAAGTAAGGCTCCTGTGTAATCGACACCAGTGGTCTCATAGGGACGAAGATGGACTACTCTCTCCTTAGGGAGTGGTGGAGGTCCTGGGTAAGGACACACCCGAGCGTCGTATCTTTTGCAGATTACACTGGACTTAATGAGTGATTTGACAGTTTGACGACCTTGGGGAAGCCAATATTTCTGTCTCAAGTCGGTGAGAGTGTCTAACACTCCACCATGTAAAGTATTATATTGATGATAATGTAAAACTAGAAGTTTTGTAATAACGTGGTGACGTGGTAGAAGGATCGGATTCTTTGTATCCAAATCAATTTCTGCATGAAGCAGACGTCCTCCACACCTTAATATATTATGAGTGTTGGTATCATACCAGATACCTAGAGACTTGGTTAATTTATCTGGAAGATTTTCATATTCACTTCCATACGTCTCTTGTTGTGCACGTTTGATCCAGTAGAGGATAGGATTGGGAAACTTATGCCTGATTCCTATCTTAGCAAGAAAGTCAAACAAATGTGCTGTCACTCTTAATAACTTACTCAAGTTAGAATAATTGTGAGGATTAATAACTGAGACTCGATGAGGTTCTGGGTCTTTCATGGGAGTAGTGATACTGGTCACTATGACTTGTGGTTTCTGTTTGGGTCACTGACCATAACAAGCCATGAAGGTCCATTAAACCACATCGAAGACTTGATTAGTTGTTTTAATGTTAAACCTCTTGATAAGTAATCTGAAGGATTGTCCTTAGTGGGGGACATGTCTGAATTTATATCCAGCAGATAATTCATGAATTTCCCCAACATGATTACTTACGTAGGGAGTTTTATTGTTGTTATTTCTTACCCATTGTAAGACTGCCTCATTGTCTGACCGCACTACGATTTCACCAAAGTGGATATTGTTGAGTGTCTTGGTCAGGCAATGAGCCAATCGTACTCCCACCAGCAATGCAGTTAACTCCATTTGAGGTAAAGATCTCTTCTTAATTGGAGCAACTCTTGCTTTAGATGTGAGTAAAAATGATTGTGCATTATTGACTAAGTAGGCTGCAGCGCCATACACTTTGCCAGAGGCATCGCAAAAGAGGTGCAAATTTGTGGGTAAGTTTTGTCCTGAAGTATTACGAGGAAATTTCAAAACACCTAATTGATTGAAATCCGTTGTGAGTATTTGCCATTTAACTTGGAACTCAATTGGCAACGGATCATCCCATCCCATATGTTTCTGCCAGCATTCCTGCTTGAGGAGTTTTCCCTTTATTAATATAGGACTAAGTAAGCCTAAAGAGTCAAATGGTTGACAGGTTAATACGAGAGTAATTTTCTCATGGTAAGGGTTGAATTATTGGTTTGTACTGACTTGACATTCATCTCGTCAGTACCTGTGTTCCATTCCACGCCCAGAACTTTAATTGATTAGGCACCTGATAACCCGGAAATTCTTTCTCGATTATCTGGTTTAATGATTTATTGTTTGAGGCCCATGATTGTAGTGGCATATTGGCTCCTAACAACTCACGGTTAGCCTCATGGTAGATTTCTACTGATTTGGATTTGTCATTAGTAGTTCCCTGGAAATTTTCGACATACAAGTTGTCACTTATCTCCGTTTTATAAGGGTTATTTGACTTCTTCAATTGTGTGTCTAATGTGGCTTGAAGTAGTAACGGTGAAGAAGACGCACCGAATAGCACAGAGGCAAACCGGTAGGTTATGACATCACTGTCAGGATCCAGTGGGACCTTAATCCAGAGAAATTTGGTGTAATTATGATCCTCCTCTTGTAAGCCTACTCTAAGGAAAGCTTTACTGATATAAGCAGTATAACGAAAATACCAGTGCGGAATCGTAATAATACATCATGTAGGCTTTGTGTTAGGCTAGGTCCCATTTGCAGACATTCATTCAAGAACACGCTGTTTGCCTTCATTTTGGCACTACAGTTGAAGACGATACGTATTGGCATTGTCAATGAATCTTTCACCACGGCATGATGGGGTAAATAGTGACCTGTTTTTTCGGTCATCATTATCAACAACTTCCATAAATTTACTGTTGAGTTGTTGTTGAATAATTGATGATACATGTTCAATTTATCTGGCTGTTTCTTCGGCCGCATTAATTGTGATTGTGATTGAGAGGCTGCCATGTAATAATTAACTGGTAGTTGTGGATGATTTAACTTCTATGGCAGTCTCACCCAGTATTGTTGTCTTTATAGACAACTGTGTCCAGATATGGCTGGTAAGTCCACGTATCTGTGGTGTGTCTGTGTATAGCTGAGATAGTCTTGGTAGTAAGGTTGATGTAAAGTCATTCCTGGTTACTGACTTTAATACTTAAACGATTACATGATAGAGTAGCTCCCAAGCTTGGCAGGCGTCCTGTGTGCTGTTTACCTTCTCTAGTGGCGTCCAGCCGCCGCACATAGAAAACGGATGGTACCATTTTCTGTGAACATGACATCCCTCCTTTTCTTTAAAAAGAATGAATACAGGATGTCTACCATGCTTGTAGCACAAAGCAAAGTTATTGACACAAAGTAAGTTATTAACATATCAAGAGATATTGCATACATTTAACATTAATTAAACACACAAAGAATTTAAACAATCTTTACCACAAAGGATTTCAATGTTAAAAATACATATGCAATGTTAAACAAACATGAAAGAAACTGTAATACAAAGTTACAAAATATTGAATGAGAGATCTGCATTATTCAAACAATATTAAATTTAGTTCAGCATAACAAGTAAATACTTTGCATTACATAGGAACACAATTAATCATCATATCGTGTAGGGCGTTTAACATGACGTTTTGGACGAGAGTCCTTAAATACAAAAACATCCCTCGATGAATTGTTTATCGAGTTATAACTCATTTTTTCTTTTTCTTTTGCACGACTTTGCACTTCATCATTTTCTACACTATTTGGAATCACTTTGAAATAAGCCATATTACGTGTTATACTATGATCTCTATTACTCGCTGTTACCATAGTTCCTTTTACACTAATCACTTTATATGGTTTTGTATCATACGGCATATCTAGCTTTCCCTCTTTTTTCTTTTTAACGAGAACAGTATCTCCAACCTTTATGAATTGTTCCTTTGCACGTTGATCATGAGCAATTTTCATTTTGCCCTTGGCTAGTGCATCCTTCTGAGCGAGACGTTTATCCGTTACCTTGGCTGGCATGACAGGTAGTGCGATTCTCATAGGACGTCCAAATAAAAGTTCGCCAGGCGACTTGCCCAGTGTTCCATGCGGTGTTGCACGGTAGTTCCTGAGAAAAGCATACATAGCTTGTTTCCAGGATCGTCCTTCGGCATGAGCACAGCGTACAGCTTTCATGAGAGGTTGCATGAATCTCTCTACTTCTCCATTTGCTTGAGGATGTAGTGGCATCACACGGCGGTGTTTGAATCCAATATGCTCAGCAAAGTTGACAAAGTCTTGTCCATTAAATGGCGGTCCATTGTCCGTCTTGACAACTTCAGGAATGCCAAAGTTTGAAAAGATCTTGTCGAGTTTCGGGATGACAGCCTTTGCAGATGTGGAAGTGATGATTTCTACTTCTGGATAACGTGAGTGATCATCAATGACTACCATCAAGTACTCTCCAGTTGGTAGCGGTCCACAGAAGTCCATCGATACTTCCATCCATGGTGCAGCAGGTAGTGGTGAAGGTTGTAGAGGTGTTGGTCTTGAAGTATCCACTGCAGCTTGGCAAGGGACACAGGCATCATGCATGTCCTTAGCTTGACGATCAATGCCAGGAAACCACACCTTTTCTCGTAGCAGCTGTTTGGTCCTTACAAGACCTTGGTGTCCTTGATGTGCAAGCTTCAGAGCACGTTGCTGGAGAACAGCTGGAATGACGATACGAGTACCTCGCAGCACGGTGTCGCGTTGTTGCGTAACACTTAATTCTGTCTGGATGCGTTCAAGTGCTTTGAATGCATCTTGGTCAACTCCTGAGGGTGGGATGCGTGGAAACTTTTTCTTAGTCAATGCATCCACTGTTGCTTGCAGAGTTGGGTCCTCTAGGGTTGCAGTACGGATTTCATCAAGAGTGAGAGCCTTAGGGACTGCATCACAGGTTACAGAGTGTACATATTCCTCGGCAACTTGCTGATGCTTGGTGATGGTGAAACTGTTGGCAGGATGTCGACTGATGTAATCAGCGGGATTGCCTGCACCTGGCTTGTATTTCACCGTAAAGTTGTATGGTTGCAGACGAAGAGCCCATCTCTCAATGCGAGCTGGTGGTTTGGACTTTGGATTATTGAAGATGGTCTCCAACGGTTTGTGGTCAGTGACTATCGTGGTAAAGGGTGCACCAAGCAGATACACATTGAAGTGTTCACAGCCCCATACAAGAGCAAGAGCTTCCTTCTCTGTCTGACTGTATCGTTGCTCAACATCTGTGAGAGAACGGCTGGCGTAGGCAATTACTACTCTTGAATCTGGTTGACCAGGTTTGTGTTGGGCTAACACAGCACCTAAACCAACAGGACTAGCATCCACCGTTAACTCAGTGTCCATTGATGGATCAAAGTATGCAGCAGTCGCATTTTCTACTAGTGCATCTTTCACAGCATCAAATGCATTTTGCTCGACATCGCTCCAGTACCATGATGCATTTTTCTTCAGGAGCTCACGTAGAGGCTTCGTAATGGTAGCAAAATCTGGAATGAAGCGAGAACAGTAGTTTGCCATTCCCAGAAAACTATGTACTTCAGTGGATGTTGAAGGAGGTGCAGCATTCTTGATATCTGCAACTTTCTTAGGATCTGGAGACAGACCTTTGTCACTAAGTACATGTCCAAAGAATTCAATTTTATGTTGATTGAACTCACACTTTGCTCGGCTTAGCGTCAAATTCTTTTCTCGTAAGCGTTGCAATGTTGCACGAAGAGCTTTGTCGTGTTCAGCTTGGGTACGGCCATAAACAATGATGTCATCAGACATGTTGTCAGCATTAGGTATATCTTGCAATACCTGGCTGATGATGTGCTGGAATACTTCAGCAGCACTGTTAATACCAAAACTCAGGCGCTTGTACCTATACAGACCTCGATGTGTCGTAAACGTTGTGATGAATCGACTCTCATCATCAAGTTCAAGCTGATGATAGCCCTTGTTTAAATCTAACTTGCTGAATACAGTTGCACCATTCAAGCGGTAGATCATATCATCTACAGTGGGTGTAGGATGGCGTTCACGCATTATTGCCTTGTTGGGAACACGCATGTCTACACAAATGCGTATCTCATCTGGATTCTTCGGCTTTGGTGGAGTGACAATTGGGCTTACCCATGGTGTTGGGCCTGTTACCGGTTCAATGATATCTAGTTCTATCAGCCTATCCAGTTCGGCATCGACTTTCTTGCGAGTATGGAATGGTTGTCGGCGATGTGGTTGGGCAACTGGAATTACATCTGGGTTGATATGCAGATGTACCTTGCTATCAGTATAACAACCTATGGATTTAAACCGATCAGAAAATTCAGCAACAATAGCATCAACATTGTTTGCAGATTCCACTGCTACAGCATTAGAAAGCTGAAGTAGCCCCAATTTGGTTGAAGTCTTGTAACTGAGTAAAGACTCCTTTGCATTCCTAACAACATGGAATGTAGTAATGAGCATTGCATTCTTTGACTTAATCTCTGCAGTGAAAGTTCCAATCACTGGTAAGGCTACCTTTGAAGCATAGGCAGTGGCTTTGCCATTATAGTTTTCAAGCTTTGGGAACTGTTTTTTAAATTTTTCATAGTGGCACTCAGCAATGGTGTCAATGTTTGATCCAGTGTCAATGAGAATTTTGAGACAAATGCCAGCAATGTATACTATAGTCTCTGGGTTGTTTGGAAGATCATTCCATTTTGTGATTGATTGTACTCCATAAATATAATCACATTCACTGTCATCTGAGACTGGTTGTAATGAAATGTTGTCTTGTATATTATTAACATTCTTGATTTGAGGTGCAATATTGTGTTTGCCACCTCGACTCCTATGACTTGATCCTCGTACATTGCTTTTATTTATTGATTGTGGTTTCTTTAGTGCGGAACGACACATAGCACCAAAATGACCTAGTTTTCTACACTCATAGCACTTCTTACCTTGTGCAGGACAAACATTATCTTGGTGTGGGTAGTCTCCTCCACAATTGTAACATTTATTATTGACAACCTCTGATGTGAGTCGTTGTGACTGCTTGAGTCTTGTTCCATGACTCCAGTTGTGATGTGGTTCTCGGCTCAATTTAATGTTAGGTTTGGCATGATATCTTCTATGATCATGGTGTACTCCCTGAACCTTACATACTTCATGACTGTTAGTAACAGTGGCAGAACCGTTGTTGGCACTGCACTCCATGGCACGAGCATCACGTGCAGCATCTTCCATTCGACGAGCCATATCCAGTATCTTGGTAAGAGAACTTTCATCATCAACAAGTTCTAGAGCTCTTCGACGAAGACGTGTAGATGTGCATGTTTCAATTATTTGCTGTTTGATTTCTTTGTCAACATCAGCAAACTCACAATGGGCTGCTAAACCCTGCAGACGTGTATGGTATTGATCAACAGTTTCATTAGAGAGTTGTTTTGCTCTCCTGAAATGCATAATTTCCATAGCAGTATTTTGCCTTGGTTTGAAATGCTCAGTTAATTTGGCCTTGGCAGTGTCATAATCTTTGGCACCACCAGTATCTTTCAGTGTATCAAAGATGTCACAAACTCTATCACCTGCATAGTGAAGCAGAAAGGCACGCTTTCTTTCAGCACTTTTGATGTCAGAAACTATCAACAAATTTTCAAACCTTTTAAGCCATTTGACCCACCTCTGTGACAGGTTTGTCTGGTCACAGTCAGGATCAAATGCAGGAAACTGAGGTATATTTGCCATTTTTACTGAATAAATTTAAACTTATCACTTAAAATGTTCCTCAGAATATATAACACTTACTGCACTGTATATGTTATTCAAGAATTCACTGTAATTACTTTAATTTTGCAAAGCACACAAGCATTTTAATGCAAAAGTTCACAACAGTGCACAACACAGCAGCAACTGACTTCTTACCTAGCCCTTGTGTACATGTGTTGTTCCTACTCACAGCAACACAGCAGTTGTTAGCAGTTGGTACAGCAATTGTCAGCAGTTGGTACAGCAGTAGGCAGCAGTTGTCAGCAGTAGGCAGCAGTTGGCAGCAGTAGGCAGCAGTTGGTTCACAGCGTGAAGAATTTTGTAGCACGGAGCGTCGTTTCGTAACCAAAACATCGGGTTTTGTACACTGCATCAAAGCGTCGTTTCGTACACAGCGTCGGCAGATTCCTCTCACAGCAACACTCAGCACAGCTTGGGTAGCACACAGCATTGGCCAGCACACAGCAACGGCCAGCACACAGCAACAGTCAGCACACAGCATGGGGTTGCATACAGCATCGGGTATGGTGCTCACAGACAGCTTCTCCTTCCTCCTCTGGGCGAGACAGCATGCTCCTTCCTTGTGTTTTGTTGAACAAAATACCTGCGTTCCCAGTTCATCCTCGTCGCCAGTGTGGTGTCTGTGTATAGCTGAGATAGTCTTGGTAGTAAGGTTGATGTAAAGTCATTCCTGGTTACTGACTTTAATACTTAAAACGATTACATGATAGAGTAGCTCCCAAGCTTGGCAGGCGTCCTGTGTGCTGTTTACCTTCTCTAGTGGCGTCCAGCCGCCGCACATAGAAAACGGATGGTACCATTTTCTGTGAACATGACAGTACCCAACGTCGAGAGCGAGGGGAACCTTTTATTGTCAATCCTCCTTTTGTCACTGAACCCGATCTCGACGGACTGACGGTCTTAAGGTGGCGTTTGTGGGGCGTATACTCACGACGCACCCCTGGGGGCCCCCGGCATGATCGGCAATAGCTTCTTGTTGGGTGTCCTGCCTCTAATATGGCTCCATGGTGGGTAGGGGGGCACATTCGTGAATGTTTTTCTCTACGTTCTCATGTCTAATTCTGTTCCTCTTCTACCTTCTCAGGCTCGTAGGGTGGGCGACCAAACCCCCCGAGTCGGACCATGTTGGAAGAAAGGGCTCTGTTGGCCCCGCTGTATTGGACCCCGACCTTGCTCCTCCTTTAACCTTCCTGACTTCTCCTCTCGGCACCCTTCCCTCCTGTGTGGTTGGGTCGAGCTCCAGCCCAAGTGGTGACCACTTCGTCCTCTGGCACGGCTCATTCTCTAGTTGTGACTACTGCGCCTTTTAACCCCTCTCT
>WNGS01009004.1:0-13861 GCA_020271785.1 Procambarus virginalis
AAGATCATTCAAACCCCAAACGTTCAATGACGCACACACAACAGAGGGCACCATCTGAGAACCTCAGGACACCCCAACCCGACACATCCCAAGGGAAACACCTGCACCCCCAGCGGGAGCCGTACCCACACTACCAGGCTCAACCACCTGCTGCACCCTGGAAGATGGCCGTACAGAAACTTTCGTAACTCTCAAGGGGGAAACACCACGCGACGAGTCACTCCTAGGCACTGACGTCACCATCCACGTCGCCCTCTCGTCCTCTGCCGCCTCGAGCCCCACTTCACATTCAACTCCCTGCACACCGCCAGACCCCGCGTCTGTAGGGAGTGGAGGATCAGCGGGAGGAGAGCCAGCCAAAGCCACACCACCCAAAGCCTCGATCCTCTTCCCAGGGGGGGGCCCCTGCTATGCGACCGATCCCTCGGAGCGTGCTTCCGGCGAGGGACAGAAGAACACAGCACATCCACGAGAGGCACAGCACCAGCAACATCAGACGGCGGTGCAACTTCACCAGCATCAGGAACACTGCTGGGCTCACCAGCAGGAGACACGGGACTCACACTACCCCCAGTCCTGTGAAGCGCACCGGCCCCATTACAATGGCAGACCCCCCGGCCCCACACCAACAGCAGGTAACTCCATGGAGACACACGGATCGCGATGCACCTCCGCCGCTACCAGCAACTGAGCACATGGAGCAGGAACCGCCAGACTTGCAGAGCCAACCGGCAATTCAGACAAAACAGAAGCAGACGAAGAGGCAGGCACGGCAAGGGAAGAGACCTCCTCAGGCACACCCACAGAGCCCGGACCGACCGGGGACGGCCCAATCTCCGGCAAGTGCGGGAAATCATCCTTTATAAAATTCGCGCACCCATTCGGAGCCCCTGCAGTCGTCCACTATGAAGACAGGTATGACGATGCCCCGACACCACACCATATATACGAAATGCAGCACACAGCTCCTCTGCAGGAAAATGCACCGGCACGCCATGGACGCTCACAAAGGTCAAGGGTCCCCACGGATCCGAGACCTCCACTGTCACAGCAGAACCTGGAAGCACACGCGTCTGCACATCCCAGCGGTGCACAAACAGCTGATAGATACTTGACGCGGAGAACGTCATTGCTACACGGGTAGATGAAAGATTTTCCAAACTGAGGAGATCAGGGAACTCCACGCCCAGTACGTCCATGAGTGCAACTTCCACTAGGGCCCAGTCAACAGGGTCCGAGAAGTCGAGCCGTACGATGTCGACACGGCGAACACGGCCACCACTAGCCGTCGCCATAACACCTGCCGGGCCCCGGCCAACGGCCGCACCACACCGTCAACAACGAACCACCACGGAACAGCTACAGGCTAACACTGGCAGCTCAAGCCGAACGTCAGCGCCCTCAGGTAGCAGAGTGGTGAATCACCACCACTATATTGTAATAAACTCGAGTGTAATAATAGGCTGGGCTAAACAGTTTGTCAGGTTTCCGTGTAAGCTCACCTCACTGTTTCAAGGCAGGGGTAATTAAAGCCCTCTCTAAATTCAACATGGGTTTACTGCAATAAATAATGTGTATACTCTTATTTAAGTAAATTAACAATTCATTATTAATCGTGGCTACAGTGATTTAGTCCTCTTGAGTCTTCAATCTCTAGAATTGAGTAGCCTAATTTCTCGGCTGCGTTGTTACGACCAGGGTGGTTTGTTTATAAGAAATAATAAATTTACATAGAATTAGAGGAGTTTGATGGTAGCGTCGAGCTATTGGCTTGCAGAGCTGTTAGCTGCGTGATAAATTATTTAACATGTAAACTACTAGCTGTATTAAAGTATTTGAACTTAGTGGTTGACTAAGTATTAAGTTTAATTTTTTAAGTTTGAAAAAAGTTAGTTTTAGTTTTTAAGCTTTAAGATTAGATATTTCTTAGTGTTTTGTTAAGTGTTTGGTCATAATACATTAGAGAGCTTGGATGGTTACACGACGGGCTTTATACAGTATTCTGCCTTGAGGGGCAAGCAGATTCAATTTTACCCTGGTGGTCTGTGAGGACGGTCGCATTAGTTTTGCCTGCATCATTTTCCTCTGTCTTGTTCTCTTATGTATCTGCCACCATGCTTTTGTTATTGAATTTGCGAATTATAAATGCAACTTACAGTTCATTCAGAGTTTATTCAGGAAGAGTCACTTACAATAGGATGGTGTTTAATGCTGTTTGGTTATTAGTTTTTTCACCAGAGTGGTAATTCCTGCCTAGCATATTTTTTTTTTTTTTTATTTTTATTTTTACATGAAAACATGCAAATTAAATACAATAAAACATTACAAACCAAGGAGAAACAAAAAACCCATCAGCCAGAAGGGCCGACAGGACAACATAACAAAGTACAAAATTCAAAAAGGCATGTAAAGTACAGTACAAATGAGAAACACATGCTGTACAAAGTATAAACAAAGACAAACCAACAAAAACATAGGCGCATAGCAAACAGTACATACCCATCGGTACACAACAACATGGCACAATGTACATGGCACAACAACAAGGTAAACCAGAAACAGAAACAAAAAAAAACACAAAACAAAACAAAACAAACCAAAACAAAACAAAACAAACTAAAACAAATTTATCCGCACAAAAACCCCGCACGTAAGAGAGCAAACAGCATAGCCAGAGGGGCACATAATACCACAAATCAAATAAACATAATACAACAAATCAAATAAACATAAGTCATGAAAGGGTCGAGCCTAAAGTACCATTCAGAAAACAAGGACGACATCGGCCTGAAGGGTACACAAGAAACAGTTCATAACATACCAAAGCCTAATACACACAGCAAGCACACGGACTATCAGGACTGCGCATACTTTTCCGGCCACTCAGGCGCCGGAAAAAGAATACAATACGCCTCCCATAACACCAGTATTTCTTCCGGAATAGGGGCACGAAGGGACGTCCGAGGATCGGGCATGGAAATCGGCACACTTTCAACAAATGCCTGAGCGTCTGGAACCCAGACAGTCGTGGGGCACCACGGAATAGGCTTCACGCGGTCATGATATAGAATCTGCACAGGGTTGGATTTCGAATGCGGCAAGCCGTTGGCCAAGATGAACGGGACGGACGTCCCCTTGCAGGCGCGGGCAGCTGGCCTCGCACACGTAACTTCGACAGCCTCACAGGGCTCTGCAGCAGCCTCCAGACGGGACACCTGCAGCGGCCCCCCTCGCCGAACATCCTTCTTTAGGAGCAATACTAGGTCGCGTCCCGCACCAGCACCCCCCTCACCAGCATCCGGAGGAGTAACCACCCCCCACTGCGGGGAACTGCCGACAGAAGCCACAGGAGGCGAATCATATACACAGCCTTCGGCATCAGCAGATATATGGACGTCAGCGTCCACTACCTCAATTCCTGAGAACCCATCAGCGCCAGAATCCACCTCATCAGCCCATGCAGTAGATGAGCGCCTGGATCTCTTGGGTACCGGGCGCACATCTTCGGAACCGGAAGCGGACCCAGACCCACGGGCATCACAAGCCGCACGTACTCGTCTTACAACTGCAGCAGCTTCAACCGCAGGGGGAACCGGACCACACACAACCGGGGACCCCACAGCCACTTCAGCATCCGGAACCCGAGTTGAGGAGACAGGGCCAGGCGCAGCATCGGAAGACAGGTGAGTATGCGCAGAGGAGGGCGCAGTACAACGGGCCACTGGAGCAGCATGGACAGGCACACTAACAGGATCAGGGGAATCCACCGATCTCATCGCAACAGCCGGAGGAGGGCCGGCGACATCCGGGGAAACGTCCGGGGACGCCGGGGGAGTCGCATCAACGATCCGGGCGGTTGCCGCATCCCCGAAGTCCTCGTCCAGGGGAAGCGGAGGGAAATCTTCTTCCCGAAAGAGGTTGATAGGTGCAACCGGAGCCGCCTCGCACCCTGCAGCCTGATGCCCCAACAAGCCACACCGGAAACAGGTCCGAGGCTGCCGGGCATAGTACACCCGGATGTAGCATCCCAGAAGCCGGACCGAAGACGGAATGTCCGACCGCAGACGCATGCCCAAGGTGCGAATATTCGTCCGCCTCCCGGCATACTTCCCGGAGGATATCGTGTTTACCCTCACACTGACTACGGGCCCAAATCGCTGGAAATAACGTCGCAGAAGCTCTTCGGGAAACTCCAGGGGCGCCCCATGCACGCTGACATAGGTCAGCGCACCACTCCGGTCTGATATGGCGACGGAGCCGGTACCTCCCGGCAGTGACAGCGAGCGCCCCTCGTAACGACTGAGGAAGGCACGATATACCTCCTCCGTCGCCAGCTTGATGACAACGCGACGCGCAGTCACCAGCTCAATCCCGTCAACATCTAGCACCGGGATATGCAGCAAGTCGCACAGTACCTCCGCTACCTCTGGATACCCAGCACGGCCAGAGAATTCCAGTCCTACCGAGTTCACACGCTTGATTGCTGGTAGGGGACCACCCATGGTGAACCCAACACCTGCCACGTCTGCACACCGCCAGGCAGGCAACAACACTGGGGGGTGGGGGGGGCAGCGACGCCCCGCCACCTGGCGATCAAACGGCTGACTACCCTAGCAGTCACGGAGGGACACGTCCGCACTCCACGGCTGCTCAGGGTCAACTCCCTGCCTAGCATATTGTGGGTGTCAATCCTTGCTTCTATCAAATGGGAGTATTAGATCTTAACGTACATATCAAGAGGCAAGATAATCTTTTATGACTGTGAGAGTGGCATTTTGTTAATAGATTGTTACCAATAAGTCTATATTCTGTGGGCTTGGTGAGGGAGCAGCGTTCTTCTTGGCGTTATGCTTTGCGAGGTTCTTTCCTGGGGGCCAGGCCAAGTATCCTCACCAGGTTAGGTGTAGGGTTTAGCTTTTCCCTGACGGCAATTGCATGCAACGTCACTAATGTACATGTGGCAGACGCTTCACAAAGCTGTCTATATCCAGCAACAAGAGAGCAAGCGTGTTAGGAGCACGGTTGATTAAGAGTCCTGGGCGGTCTCCTCTGAGACTTGCTTCACCGGGTCCTGATCCACGTTGGTCGTGGGAATCTAATCAATGCAACTGAATCACTTTAAGAGACTCCTCTGGGTCCTAATAAAATTTATAGTTTATTGATTGGCAGTTCGGTGTTGAAGACACCAGGGGGCTGAAGGCTTATGTGCGAGCAATGGCTTTATTTAGAAGTGGTTCAAAGGAACCACCGCATAAAGCATAACGGTAGTTTATTTATAACTTAAGCACTAGTACAACGGGTGCTTGATTTATTTTAAATTTGTGTCAGCAAAGCTATTATCGCATTAGCAAGACTCCTGGCGTCTTATTAATCGATCCACTCTGGGACAAAACCCTAACTGAACACGGTTGATCACCAATCACTAACACCAGCATCGCACACTTGACGACGCTGGTGTGCGAAAGGACACAGGAGTTCTAAACAGGATACTCGGGCAATAATCATGCACAATAAATTAACAATGGCACTGTCAATAGGACAGACAATAACCATACATAATAACTATATCACGCTCGTTCACGCGTGAGAGCACAGTACGATGACAGCCTTTCCCGTCATAGCCATACTTGAAACTCACAGGAGGCGTGCTGTGTGTTTATATTGACCGCAGGAGGCATCATGTGTAAACACAATTGCAGGTAAATAACACAGTCCCCCCAAAATCATACTGGGCTCGAGAGGCGAGTGGGTTTGGCAGGTGGTGACGTCACATAATATATTGGCTACAACCCGTCCTCGACTCAAGTCCATTACATTCAGCGGTCAACCCCACAGACGCATTCATAAATTTTAACATGCTGTTCATTCAAAACGGGAATTTTCTCAAGTATAAATTAATATTATAATATATTGGCATATTGTGTATATATAGGCATAGGTTAGGTTAGGTCAGGTGTTTAGGTTCTGCTGGCGATTATTTGTATTTATAGTACGTGGGTGAAGCATTTATAGCGTTGTGGTTCGAACAAAATTCGTCAGTGAAGCACTTGTTCCGGATATGTTTGGAGGACGGGCTGATTGCAGCCCGTCCTCCAAACAAAGATCCAAAAGTGATTCCATGCACCCGCCAAACCCCCTGTTTATGAATGAAAAGCGGTTTACACACGACTCACAACTGCTGATGTTCGAACATATCCGGAACAAGTGCTTCACTGACGAATTTTGTTCGAACCACAACGCTATAAATGCTTCACCCACGTACTACAAATACAAATAATCGCCAGCAGAACCTAAACACCTGACCTAACCTAACCTATGCCTATATATACACAATATGCCAATATATTATAATATTAATTTATACTTGAGAAAATTCCCGTTTTGAATGAACAGCATGTTAAAATTTATGAATGAGTCTGTGGGGTTGACCGCTGAATGTAATGGACTTGAGTCGAGGACGGGTTGCTGATTGAGGGATAAGCTGGCAGCGGTTACGAACGAGCGAGACTTTGAGTGTTGTCTGTTACTTGATCTCCTGGCTGGTGTGTCGGAGGTAAAGTCACACAGAGTACTTAGGCGACGGCACTTTCCTTAGTTCACTCTAGATCACTGAGTCACTCACGGATGATCTCGATCTCACTTTGGTATCAGTTAACATTTGTTGACAGTCTGTTTTGTTCTGGTAATTTACAGATCTTTGTCACTCTCGAAGGCTTCAAACATTATATAGTCAAAGACGACAATATGAGGCTAGCGTACATCTCCTGTGCCAGGTAAGTACGACGGGCTCACCTTAGTGCTGCTAGGAATATTTTGTTTCAAGCAGCTGAATCTAAAACAACAAAAATAAATTGGGGCGAGCGCTGGTTTACTGAATGAGATGCAGAGGGTAACTTGAACGGTGTGTTCTTGTCTATTGGCCGATAGATAGAACGACACACGTCAACCACATTAAATGTTCCCTCACAATAATGCCGGTGCTGGTCTCTGCAGAAAGTTGCTAAGACCTCCTGGGGCACAACTGATAGGCCAACAAACTAACCAATGGCGTCGCAGCACAAGCGCCGGATCCAATGATATTGGCCTCTACATGATGGGTAGAAGAGTGACGTCATGACTACATCGCAACTACGTCACGGATCTCCTTCCCGACGGTTGAGATTGACCCCAAAGGTCACTACTTATCTCTCCCTTCTCGCTGGCGTCCCCTCTTCCAACGGCCTGGCACCTTGAAGCTGGTGTGCTCCCGGATTCTCTTTACTATGGCATAAATGCTTAACACGCCTTATTTACTTCCTCCTGGCATACGGCGGCCTCCTCGTGATCAACGTGTTCCTGGGCTTGTGGGCATTCGACACGAGTTGGACATGAGTCTTCCATTCAGGGATGAAAGAGATAGTCCTTGTGCACTGCAGGCAGGTGCATTGTTTTGAGCACTGTGCTCTGCAATGAGCTATTCAATTCAACTGTGGGAATATCATGAGATCATTCTCTTATATTAAGCCGTTGTTTCAGTTGGTGTTAGGCTATACCCGTTACATCCCCATTGGAACACCCATAACATAAGTCACGAAATTAATTGTAGTTTTTACTTAATTCATACGTATCATAATATTTTCCACTGTTCAGATATATCAACAGAAGGAAATCACATGTACAGAATATTAAAAATCCAAATATGTATCTCACAATCAAATGAAATATTAATACTTTATAATTGTTTATTATTCATGCAATAATACTGATATGAACATTTCTTTGAAATAGGAAAGAAAAAATAATGTATGTTAACATAAATTCTGAACCATTATCACTCAAAAACTCATTACTCACGAAGCAATGTCTCCTGCTCATTCATTGCGGTATTCATTTCTCTCGTCCCTCATTTTATAATTCAGACAGTAGACCACAAAATACATTAGTACGTATAGTGATGTAAATAGTTCCAACACAATAAAATAAAAAGGATGTCTTTGGCCTACATATTTCACCGTCCAATATCTAGAGCTCTACGGGCTCGCCATACCCTGTGCTGGTTGGAACTTTTGTTCCGAGTAGCTGAATCTGAAACAAAAACAACAATAATCTGCCTGGCTCATGGCACATTAATACCTCCCAGCTAGGAACTCATGGGAACTGTCCTTAAAACCATGGTTTTCACTTTGATTCCGTCTTGTGGAATATCACTAAAGTAGGCACCACGAGCCGACGTTACTGGACTGTTCTTGTTTTACCAAAACAGGAATAATCTGGGTGGGTGTGGGTGCGACCTTCCTTTTTTTAATTTTTGGGTTTTTCTTTCTCTGGCTGGGTGTAAGCCACCTAGTGGAAGTCGGAAACCACTACCTGTTGAAGTAGTCACGGTCTCAGGACGATAATACTACACTTCCTGCGCCTTTGGTTAAGTTCCTGGGATCCACCTCACACATGGGACCTAATAAAGAACTATTGTCACTGTTGTCATTACATATATGGGCCAGTCCTTCATTGACTGCCTGGGGGCATCAAACTCTAGCACCTCAAACTGCTGTGTACAATTTCACTAATATAAAAACAGTCTTCTCATAACTGCCTGGGGTCTTCAGGTACTGGACCTCACGGCTGCCTCACTGAAGTGTGTTTTTCACTGTAACTTAGGCTACCCCTCTGGGTCCCAGGGACAAACACATTGGTCCCGGTGCTTACACAAAAGACGCACTACG
Organism: Procambarus virginalis; assembly: GCA_020271785.1. Taxonomy (NCBI): domain Eukaryota; kingdom Metazoa; phylum Arthropoda; class Malacostraca; order Decapoda; family Cambaridae; genus Procambarus; species Procambarus virginalis. The sequence goes on from WNGS01009004.1 coordinate 8,703, forward strand.
AACTGCCCTTACCTTCAGGGTTCACCAAACTATCGGTGATGTGTAACTTTTGGTGTCTGTCTCACAGCTGATGGTTTGCACACGACTCCTGGCGAGCTGCCCAGACCTATGTGCTCATCGGACACTCCATCTTGATAGTAATGCCTTCGAAGATGCTGTTGAAGGATCACCACGGCTTCCTCTGCTAGCTCCTTCAAAATTGTCACCTTCCTCAGGTACACGAAGATCGACGTTCTTTTCTGGCACGTTCTCGATCTTGTAAACTAGTCGGCTCTCATACAGTCGACTTTGAGCACCTCACGGGTCTGCTGCTCGCGGTCGCCGCGACTTGTCTCGTCGTTCTGTTATACTGTACTGAAAAGCCTTCGACGAACTGCTTTCTGGAGACCAACTCCTGAACTCTTACTGCTAGCTGTCGTCTCAACCCATACTTAGGTCAGTCCTACTGACGGGGCATCGAATTAGGAAAGCAGGTCCAACATGGGGAGGAGCGCCGGCGACAAAATATTTCCCTCTAATATCTCGAGGCTGAGTGACGAGTCTCGGCTAATTTCCTGGCCGCATTGGAAGACGTCACGATGCTGATTGGCTCCTACAGGTAGGGTTCTTCTTGGCTATCATGGTAATCTGACAGCTTCTAGATACTCTGGCACGTCGCTGGTTCAGGCGGGAACATTTTCTCGCCTTCCTGAGATCTTCTCACCATGTAATCATTCCTAAACTTACACACAATCACACTAGAACTGATTCATAATATACTTAGTCTAATTAGAACAAGTGGGCACGAACGAACAAACCACAAAGCAACGGCTGATGAATGGGAACAGCTCTCATACCGGAAGCAGCCTATGCTTCCAGCCAATGTGCAATCATGACACAATTCACCTAAAACAGACATGCATGAATTGGAGTAATGCTCTTCACAGACGTTTCATAAATACAGGAAATGTATGACTATTTCTCTAAATAAACACTGAAATGTCCACCTACTTCTTTTCAACAGCTTGTCTCAGTCCTTCTTCAGCAGAAGGGATCAGCTCCATAAGGCGAGAAAGGGTCTGAAGCACTTTTGACTCCGATTGTTGAAAGAACTGCTGAAACCTGTCTCCATAAGGCGGCATCGTTACCCTGTAGAGGATCACACGAGCTTCGTAAAAGAACACTATGAGCATATATATATTAATATCGTATATACACTATATGCATTTTGGAAAATGCAGTCTATCCTCCACCATCAAACATATATTATTATACATCAGTGTTGTTGAATATCTTGAATACAAAGAAAAATAATTATTCATAGGCATTATTACCCCAACAAACAATCAAGTTGACCCAAGCTCAAAAACCGACAATAGCTGATACAGAATAGGCATGTTGGTTACTTATACCTGATCCACAACAGTGGTGTGTGTGTGTACTCACCTATTTGTACTCACTTATTTGTGTCTGCAGGATCGAACATTGATTCTTGAATCCCGCCTTTCGAGCCATTGGTTGTTTACAGCAACGACTCCGGTCCTATTTCCCTATCATACCTAGTTTTAAAATTATGAAAAGAATTTTCTTCCAAAATCCTGCTCCTTCAGTGCATTCCATTTTTCCACTACTCTCACGCTAAAAGAAAACTTCCTAACATCTCTGTGAATCATCTGAGTTTCCAGCTTCTACCCATATCCCCTCGTTCTGTTACTATTCCGAGTGAACATTTCGTCTATGTTCATTCAGTCAATTCCCCTGAGTATTTTATACGTTCCTATCATATCCCCCCCCTCTCCCTTCTCTTTTCTAGTGTCGTAAGGCTCAGTTCCTTCAGGCGCTCTTCATACCCCATCCCTCGTAACGCTGGGACGAGTCTCGTTGCAAACTTCTGAACCTTTTCCAGTTTCCTTATTTGTTTCTTCAGATGAGAACACGATGAGGCGGCACACTCTAAGACTGGCCACACATAGGCAGTGTAAAGCACCCTAAATGCCTCCTTACTTAGGTTTCTGAATTATGTTATCACTTTTGCCAGTGTAGAGTACGCTGCTGTCGTTATCCTATTTATATGTGCCTCAAGAGATAGATTAGGTGTTACGTCCACGTCCAGGTCTCTTTCTCGCGTCGTCACAGGTAGGCAGTTCCCCTTCATTGTGTACTTTCCCTTTGGTCTCCTATCATCTAGTCCCATTTCCATAACTTTACATTTGCTCGTGTTGAACTCCAGTAGCCATTTCTCTGACCATCTCTGCAACCTGTTCAAGTCCTCTTGGAGGATCCTACACTCCTCATCTGTCACAATTCTTCTCATCAACTTTGCGTCATCCACGAACATCGACATGTAGGACTCTATTCCTGTAAACATGTTGTTAACATATATTAGAAATAGAATTGGTCCCAGCACCGATCCTTGAGGTACTCCACTGGTTACTGTTCGCCCGTCCGACTTCTCCACCTTACCGTAAATCTCTGGCTCCTTCCTGTTAGGTAGTTCCTTTTCCATGCTAGGGCCTTTCCTCCCACCCCCGCCTGCCTCTTGAGTTTGAATTGCAGCCTCATATGTGGTACTGTATCAAAGACTTTCTGGCAGTCCGGAAATATGCAATCTGCCCAACCTTCTCTGTCCTGTCTTATCTCGTTATTTTATCATAGAATTCCAAAAGGTTTGTTAGGCAAGATTTACCTTTCCAGAACCCATGTTGAAGTTTGTTTACGAACCTAACATTCTCTAGGTGTGCAACCAGTCTTATCCTAATTATTCTTTCAAGTAATTTACAGGGGTTGCTTGTCAGTGGTCTATAGTTAAGTGCCTCCTCCCTATCACCTTTCTTAAAAATCGGTACAACATTTGCCCTCTTCCAGCAATTGGGCAATTCTCCCGACATAAGTGATTCATTGAAGATCTTGCCAGAGACACGCTGATAGCCTATGCTGCCTCTTTTAGGATCCACAGGGATACTTTGTCTGGTCCAACCACTTTAATTGCACCCAGTGTTGTCAACTGTTTCATTACCTCCTTTGCTGTCACCTTTATATCTGATAGTCTTTCATCTAGTAATCTCTTCTGACAATGGAGCTGCTCAGGCTCGGTTGTGAACACTCCATGGAAACTGGCATTCAGTGCTTCGCAGATTTCCTTGTCACTTTCTGTATATGCGCCCTTGTGTTTTAATTAGTCTTGTCACTTGGTCCTTTACCGACATTTTTCTTCTTATATGACTGTGTAGTAATTTAGGTTGTTTTTTCGATTTGATTGCAATATCGTTCTCATAATTTCTTTCCGATGATCTTCTTATGTTAATTTAATCGTTCCTTGCTCTGTTGCATCTGATCCTGTTGTCCTCTGTCCTTTGTCTTATGTACTTCCTCCACTCCCGCCTGCTGCTCACTTTTGCTTCCTGACACTGTCTATTAAACTATGTTTTATTATATTCCCTCTTACTTTTTTCCATTACTGTTGGTATAAATCTCTCTTCGGCCTCCTAGTATTTCCGTATGACCAGGTACATCATATCTTGGACAGTTTTTCCTCTAATTTCTTCCTCCCACTGCACTTCTCCCAGATAGTCCCTTATCCTCCTGTAGTCCCCTTTCCTGTTGTCAACTCTCCTTTCCCAGATCTCTTGTCCCTTGGTCACAAGTTTGAATTCCATCATGTAGTCAAAGACTAGGACACAATGGTCACTGGCCCCTAGAGATATTTCATGTTCCAAATTATCGATGTGTACTCACCTAGTTGTACTCACCTAGTTGTGTTTGCGAGAGTTGAGCTCTGGCTCTTTGGTCCCGCCTCTCAACCGTCAATCAACAGGTGTGTGTGTGTGTGTGCGTGTGTGTGTACTTGAGAACACAAAATCTCATTCCGTGACGACGACATGGGAGCTTTTGATAGTGCTTCACTCATCAAACTCATCAGAAAACATCAAGAGTTGTTTCGAGATGGTCCCCAAGAGGGTACTGTTGACTCGGCAACGGGAGACATCCAACTGCTACGATGACACCCATAGCCGATTCGCCACCCTTCAAATCTACCGAATCAGCCCTAGCAGAGGAAGTCATGTGTGCTGAGGTACAGTACCTCTTGGAACATGGACTGGCTACCACCCTGTGAGTCCCACTTGGGCCTCACCGTGTATCTTGGTTCCCAAACCTAACGGTAAGATCCGGCTTTGCGCTGATTATTGGAACCATCAATAAAGTTCCACAGTCCAAGGATGCAAGTATCCATTACCGTAGGATCGACGACATCCTTGACGCCATAGGTACTTATTATGCCCGCCTACCCTGTCCCAGGTGGACTGACTCAAGGGCTATTACCAGGTGTGATTAACGGAGCGAGCTAAGGAATTGTCCTGCCTTAAACTCCCCCAAAACCCCCCCTTTTTTCGGACTTTTCAGATATCACCGGCTTCCTCCTTTGGACTGCCTGCAATGCCCGGCCCACCTTTCAGAGAGCGGTCCACCGCATCATCCAGGGCCCTTGGAACAACACCTAGGCCTATTTGGATGATATCGTTGTAGCATCCATCACCTGGAGTGAACACCTGCTCCAGCTTCAACGATTGTTCTACAAGCTCTTGAAAGCTGGCCTCACCATCAATCTGGCAAGTCCACCTTCGCGAAAAATAAAGTGCGGTACCTGGGTCAGTTATAGGGAGTGGCAGCCTTGCTCAGCGTTAACTAATACAGCACGTCCAGCCATCCGAGAGTATCCACAGCCTACTACCCAGAAGCACCTCCTGTGCTTCCTTGGTCTTGCTCTTATTACCGTAGGTTTTGTGAGGGAAACTTTAGCACTGTTGCAACACCCTTAATCACCTTGACCAGTCCCAAGCAATGGTATCATTGGACCAGGGAGCAAACCGTTGCTTTCGAAACACTCAAATTCCTCCTCTGTTCCAATCCTACTCTCGCCTCACCAGATACCAAGAAGCCTGTCATCCTCCATGTCGACGCCCAGTTGTACCGGCATCGGGAGTGTCTCAATGCAGCAACGAGGCGAGGAGGTTCTACCAGTCAGCTACTATAGCTACAAGCTGAAGCCTCATCAGAAAAACTATAGCACTATAGAGAAGGAACTTCTTTCCATCGTCCTGTGCTTGCAACACTTTGCACCATATCTGACCGGTGCTAGGTCCACTACCTTCTATTCGGACCACAATCCTCTACGTGTCCTA
>WNGS01009004.1:20952-35487 GCA_020271785.1 Procambarus virginalis
TACGTTTCCTACATCAAGCCCAATTCAATAACCAACGTCTGCTGCGATGGGCTTTATATCTTCAAGGCTTCAATCTGAAAATTGTTACATCAAGGGGCCTGATAACATCATCGCCAACGCCTCTCCAGAGTTCATGAGGTAGAGGCAGCTCCACCTACCACTCTACCTCCCGAGAACGTGACTACACCGGAACCGCAGGCTTCGGGGAGAGTTGTGACGATAATCTCTTCCCAGAGATTGAGCCTGCTCTTCCCTATATACATTACGTTCCCAGCAACATTCAAGATACGTTTTACAGTAGCTTAAACGTATATATCAAGACAGCCACACGCACCTGCACTCCCCCTCTCCTGCACACCTGGTCTCCGCGCCGACCCATCTACTGCTGCAGTCCCAGTCTCAAACTACCGAGTTGCCGGCCTTCCTGCATTCTCATTGGCCGTTCGAGAACACACCACTCCAGCCCTGCACCAACCACGTTCCACGCCAAGGCGATGTCGGGGTCGACTTGCAGTACCACCATCAGAATATATCTTGTGCTCTGTCTGATAACATCTAGTTGACTCACCTTGTGTGATCAAATAGCGGTTGTTAGCTTGCTCATATATTCCCAGCACCATTCTTATATATTGACTATTTTATATTTCACTTGTGTTCCATATTGCCCTCCGGTTAACGTAATTCATTTTTATGTTATTTCTTTTTCACTTGTTATCCAGTCACGTTATTCAGCCAAGGTATTGTCTTTATTTAAATTGTTTTCTAGAATAATTAAATGTCATTGTTTATTATTGTTTCGTGTCTCTTCCCTTACCTTACCACAGATTATCAGACAAGCAGTCATTCTTTTTTTTTTTTTTTTTTATTAATTTATATGTGACCTGGCTTTGACATCTGCCAGTGGAAGACTGCCGAACACCATACTCCACTACTTTACCATCACAGTATGTATACATGTATGTATATATGTATATGTGTGTGTGTGTGTGTGTGTGTGTATGTATATGTATGTGTATAAAGTATATATGGAAGCTGATCAGAATTACATTTCACCTTTGTAAATGCACATTAATGACACATCGAACACTTTATGTAGGGCATACGTAAATCTGTGTACCTATGTATTTACGTATTTAGGTTAGCTTAGCATTTTAAAAGCACCGAATCACCTTCTGTGGTTGATTGTTCAATAAACCCTGAACTATATGTTTAACACATCTCTAACCCTGTCCATGGAGGACAGAAGAAAATGTATATATGCTGGTTAGCATTGTGAATGTGTGGCCACGTCTGTGGTAGAAAAAAAAATCATGCCGCCACAGTATTGGACATATAGATGCGTACGGAGAGGACTGGGGCTCTGTCGTCCCTAATTGTTGAGGCGGTACGTAAAGACGATGGGGGAAAGACGAACGACTGTGGAGCGGGTTCGTCAGGCAGGAAACAGACCACAGCTGCACGTTCGGGCCACCCTGCACGGGGTACCAACAAGGAACCGCGGGCGTGTTACTCCTGTGGGAAGCGCGGACACCTACAGAGGGATTGTCCATTTGTTAGAACGAAAGAATGAAAGGAGGGCCCCAAGGGGTGGTAGGCCTACTTTTGAAGTGAAAGTGGAAGGTGTGAGATTGACACTTTTTGTTGATACAGGAAGCCAGGCAACTCTAATTAAAAAGTCAGTCTTCAGCGAATTTAAATATGCACGTCTTAAGCATAGTGCAAAGACATTAACAGCAGTCAATGGGGAAAAGATTGATATCGTGGGTCAAGGCACCATTAACTTTGAAATTGGTGTTGAATTGCAACCTCGCACATGTACGATCGTAGAGAACCTTGATTTTCCTGGTCACATCGTAATGGGGACTGATTTTCTGTCGCGGTTTGATTATTCCTTGTCTGCTCAAAAAGAGGCTAAGAACTGCAGGTTGCAGTTGGGACAGACTTCCTAACCCAGTAGAGATGATCGACCATCCCCTAGTTGTAGCTTCAAATAAGAGGAAGCAAAAATATAATGCACACTATCTAAAACTGATTTGCAATGTTGCCCACCACATTCGGTTAAATTTATTAAAGTAACCATGGGACGTCACATCTAACCAGGTACCACCCTTCAGGTAGCTGGGAGATGTGATAGGTATTAATTCCTCATCATTTATTTATAGTGCTTGATAAAGGAGCACTCATTCCAGTTGTCAATCTTTCACATAAGACTTTTCGCTTCAGGGCAGGTGATAGGGTATCTCATGGAACCATGGTGGATGACACGGGAATCTTTCACCATGAGTCAACTGAGACGCCGCCCATCACAGCACAATGTAGTGCGTTAAACATGACTGATAATACGGCACCATCGAAATTAAAATATGAGATAAATAGTTCACGTAACGTAGAAGATGTAGAGAAGTTAATTTCGGCACTCGATTTGCAACATGTCCCACTGACAGATAGGAAGTTGTTGAGAGGAGTTTTGCGAAAATTCCCTAAATTGTTTGCGACAGAGGATGACCAAATTGGTCTCCTTGATAAGATTGAGCACACCATTCCAACTGGTGATCATTTGCCTGTGTACACAAGACAGTGGAGGTTGCCGGAACAGGCAAAGAATATCATCAGGGAGGAGTGCCAGAAAATGTTGAGGCAGGGCGTAATAGAGCCTAGTACGTCACCGTGGCTCTCTCCTGTTGTGTTAGTTCGTAAATCTGATGGTAGTTACCGCTTCTGTGTTGACTACCGGAAGGTACACGAAATAACTAAGGGTGATGTGTATCCGTTGCCCCGAATACAGGAGATAATAGATCAATTTGGTGCTGCAAAGTATTTCTCAACTCTTGACGCAAAATCCGCGTATTGGGCGATTCCGGTGGCGGAACAAGATAGGGACAAAACAGCATTCTCGGATGTTAGGCACACTTATCAATTTCATAGGATGCCGTTCGGTTTAAAGACAGCACCTTCGTCGTTTCAGAGGGCCATCAATTTCATCTTAAACCCAGTCTTGGGAAGGCATTCATTAGCGTACCTGGATGATGTTGTGATATATCCCAGGACGTTTGAGGAACACCTACAAGACTTAACTGAGAATTTGACTTTGTTAGATCGGGCGGGTTTCAAGCTTAACATTTAGAAATGCACCCTGGCGGCCCAGAAATTCAAATTTCTGGTGTTCCAGGTGTGCACAGATAGTATTCGACCTGACCCAGCCTCTTGCGCGCCATTGCTGACATGCCTACTCCAAGGACAGCAAAGGACGTACGTAGATTTTTTGGGGCGGCCGGATATTTTCGTTGTCACATTAAAGGTTTCGCTGGCATTTCAGCACCCCTGACTGATCTGACAAAGAAAAATGCGAAGTTTGTTTGGAAATCTGAACATGACGAAGCCTATCGGAAACTGAAGAGCCAACTAATTACGACACCGGTACTGGCCATTCCTGATTTCGATAAAGAGTGGAAGGTGCACACTGACGCCAGCGGTATAGCTATTGGCGGGTGCTTAATTCAGCGAGATGCGGATAATTTACCCCATCCGGTAGCCTATTTCAGTAGAAATGTCAAGGGACCTGAAGTTCGTTATTCGGCCTCGGATCGGGAGGCACTGGCAGTAGTAGAGTCAGTTAGGTATTTCGAGCAATACCTATTTCAGCGTCATTTCGTAATTTACACAGACCATCGAGCGTTAAGACATATATTTAAAAAGCGCACTAAATGCCTACGAATGTCACGCTGGTCTCATAAACTTTCGGCCCACTCATTCCAGATTTTGTAAAAGCCTGGTCCAGCACATGTTGTGCCAGATACCTTGAGTAGAAATATCGCACAGTTAAAATTAACCAAAATATTGAAACCATTCCATCAGATAAAACGAGAGAATACCAGATCAGCGAGCCTAGGTGGAAAGAGATTATTGAGTATTTGGAAGGAGGAAAATATCCTAAAAAGAACCGAAAATTACCTATTCATGATTTTGAAATGAAACAGGGCGTCCTGTATTACGTAAATAGCCATAACGATAGGGCAGTATTCCAGCTAGTTATTCTGGACGCGTTGCGGTCATCGGCGTTAAAGCTTGCATCGAAAGTTGCAACTAAAGCATCTCATGCATCTAAAGTTGCAGGGCATCCGGGTGTCTTTAAAACTCACTTAAATGCAAAGTCTCTATTTTATTTCCCAGGGTTACTTTCTGAGGTAATCCAATATGTGAAGTCACGTCCTCATTGCCAGAGGAGGAAAGGTACCCTTAAGGTACAAGCCCCACTTCAGGAATTTCCTGAAATTCGTGAGCCTTTAGATCGTGTGGGGGCCGATTTGATTGATTTACACCACAGTCATTCGGGTAACAGATACGTGTTGGTACTTGTTGACCATCTGTCTAGGTACACTACACTAGTTGCATTACCTCAGAAGGATTCTCGTACGGTTGTAGATGCGTTCTTGCGTAGGTTCGTTACTGTATTCGGACCTCCTAAAGTTTTAGTCTCTGACCGAGGTCAAGAATTCAATGGAAATATATTTAGGGAAGTTTGTAGAATTTTAGAGACAACTTCGGCTTTTACAACAGCCTACCACCCACAAGCAAACGGCATGACGGAACGTACTAATCGTTCAGTCAAGGATATGCTTGCAATACTTGCTGCACATGATGCTTTCTCTTGGGATGAACACCTTCCCTATGTTCAATTAGCCTTGAATACTGCCATCCACCAATCAATTAACACCCAACCCCTTCATCTGTTTACTGTTCATTCATGCAATTTCCCCTCAGGTCTGCTTAACAGACATAATATTGCGTATGGCGAGGACTATCCTTCAGAGGTCCTTGGAAAAATGAGAAACGCTTGGAATATTGCGGCTGAAGCGTCCAAGAAAGCTCTGAATCGTTATGCTCATTTTTACGACAAGAAAGTGCACCCTCTTGAGTTGAAAGAAGGTAGCCTCGTGTTGAGAGTAAATGAGGCTGTGCCTGCCAATGAGAGTAGGAAACTAGCTCCTAGGTGGCGCGGTCCGTATAGAGTAATTAAAAGAGTGGGGGGCCGGTTAATCTTGTCATAGAAGGAGTATTCGAGGACCAGGTGGAAAGGATAATTCATGTAAATAAATTAAAACGATATCATGCTAGAGAGGAATTAGAATTGCCTTCAGGGAGTCTAGTTCCTGACTCACCAGTGCTGACTCATGGCTTCACCGACGAGTCAGGGGATGAGGATGACCCTCTGTCATCGCTCATCAGTAGTCAGGTTTAGTCTCGTCACCCCATGGTAACGAGATCTCGCGCTATACAGTAACAGTAAAGTAACTTCCTGGGTTAGTATAGATTAGTACTCATTAGATTTTCCTGTAGAGGCAATGAGGTGAATTATTACTTATACTTAACTCGGGTAGCAGCTTTTACCGTGCTCTGGGGCTCCACCTTCCACCAAACCCAGAGTATATCTATGCTTCCACTATGTTGTGTCTGTCTGTTCCCAGGTCTTATTGGTACACCAAACCAGCTGTTCCAGCCACACGTGAACCCTTGTCTGTAAAGACTGAAGGGGAAAGCACGTTACACAAAGTCCTCCCCCAACCAGACCCAGTACATCAGTTACTTTGGGGTGGGTGACTATCCAAGAGTCACCCGGCCGACGCCTCACGTCACTAACAAGGTTGTCAAAGCCAGTGAGCTGTCTACATTGAAGCGGTAGCCGTCTCGAGGTCACCACTACCCACCTGCTACGTCATCAAGGCTGCAGCCATACCAGCAGTATTGGAGGAGAGGTCAAGGGAATGGGCGAGCCAGTAGCAGTACTCAAGAGTTTCGCCGGAAGATTAATGATTACGTCGTCTGAAGTAACAAGGAAGTGGAACTAAGGTGGTCAGAGGTGGAAGCCACGGTCTCCCTACAGAGTTCTGGGACTCGCCATAGAAGGTCGCAAAATTGCCTCCTTTGGCCTAAAGTCAGCGGTACGAGGGTAGACACAGTCGGTGTTTACGGCCTAGTAACCTGGTGACATCAATAAACGCCTGAGATGACGTGAGCAATGATGGAAGACTGGATCTACCTGTTCTGCACACAAGCAACGACCTCGACCTGCCTCAACGACCCTCTGACACTACTACTGTCATGAGACACCGTTTAGTACGTCCAGTCTTGCTCTTCTGTGGTCATCTGCTCTGTCAAGTTTTACATCAAGACTGCCGTGTGAACTGTGATTGGTATGAAGACGTGTGGACTGTCGGGAGCCAGGTCAATGGTCGAGTGACAGTATTCTACAGCTGGCACTTGGCACTCCGCTCTGCTACACTCTGTCGTCATTCAAGAGTACCGGGATGGGAGTACAAGAGGACCAGGTATCGACATCAACACATGGAAGATGCAACATCGTCATCGACACCATCACCATCGACTACATTCGAACATTCAGCGTTCAGCATCATCGATTTTTTTTTAATATTCAATATGAACAATTGGTGAAAAAGATAAAGTTGGCTCTGATCACCTTTATAAAGCAAATCTGGACACTTTTGTTTAAATGTTGAAAAACAGATTTAGAATCGATATTATTCTGGTATAGTGAAATATGAAAATTCTCCTATATAAATTGGTCAGCAACTAAAAACAAAACCTCCTTGTGTGATTTTCTCAGCCCAGAATAAACGGTTATTCAAAGTTATGTTGTGCTACTTTTTTCAGACTTGTTGAACACAAGAGAGGCGGACCAATAAAAACATTGACACTCTTAAATTGAGTGCGGACACTTGGCTGTACAGTCAGCTGTAACCTGTGATATAGTTGTAGTGATTTTTTATTTTTTGAATTTTTTAGATATATGTAATAAAAACTAGGTTTGTTTTTATTGGCAGAATGTCAGGGATGACATTGGTTGGGGAGTGGATGGATACGGTTGTGAACTTCGCGATGTTCAGTGCTCCGCTCCCGGGTGACTGAAAGTTCAGTCTGTAGTTATAACTTTAATTGTTTTTTTTTTGCATTGTGTGCATCCGGCTCTAGGGGACACATGAGGTTGGCTAATGAAGAGCCAAGGAATTTTAATAGCTATTCTTTGCTGTTAGATTAGGGATATTTTATTTAGCTATATCAGTAAGCGTAGGATGTATGTTTCCAGATGTTGGATGATTGCTGTCAGTTGAGAGCCGAGAGTTTGATGAAGTTGGTAAATGTATTTTTTGTGATGTTTGCTGTACAATCAGATGATTGTCATTTTTATTAGATAGATTAGCTTTTTGATTGAGGCATGGGTTTATTGATTTTTATTGAGGGTTTGGATATTAAACCTCACTTTTTTCTTATGTAAAAAACAAGGTTTACTAATTTACTTGTGCGAGGGGGGGGGGGTTATAACAACTGAAGCTGTTTTAAAATAAGTAACTGTATGGAAGGCAGTGGCATATGCACTTGTACAAAATATGGAGTCAGACGGTACTCGACCTGACTCAAGCAGGGAGAGGTCGTCCCTCTAGGGATTAACGGTTAAGATTACAAAATGGCTGTCGCCTTTGTCTTAAAGCAATGTATAATGAATTATTTAACAGAATTCAGTAATTTAGAGAAATTCAAGTCTTCATTCAAGTTATATTTAATAATATACCTGTTCAAGTATCAAGAGTATTCTCAATGGTCGGAATAATGAGTAAGTCACCGTCAGTGACGTCACTAGCAGAAGACTAGCCTCTGATGCGGATGAATCTTGACGACCCTGGTTCAAAGGTCACCAAAGCCTTCCATATTTGGTAATTCTCAAAGCTCAAATAGCCATATTGTAATCGGCAATAGCCTTTCCCTGAGATGTGTGTACGATTACCATCAGTTTATAAGAGTTCAACCATCTGGGTTGTTCAGTACACCAGAAGTAAACTAGTAACCTGGAGTAGGAATACCCCTCTAGCCTCAGTGGTGAGGAGAGCTACGGAGATTCAGTGTGGTCTTGGTCAACAACGGGAGAGGTCATCCACCCTCGCCTCTCTAAATAGATCAGTATAACATCAGCTAGCCGCATTGACAAGGTATAGTTACTACATTTTTGTATAGGTAAATAGTTCATCTCATGCTCAAGTGTTCAGTTAGGGAGTGATTTCATTTAACTGTTGCTTAGATTTTGCATAAATAAATTATTAGCCTGTTCTCTGTATTTAATTATTTCCAAGAATGTATTGTATGTCCTTGTCACGTGGTCTCCACGAATCTGAGTTTTAGTTGGGCCGCAAGCATAGTAAAGTTTAAGAGATCATATCCGTTTGTTTGCTATAATTCCCACACTTAACATAGATTCATCCCTCCTTTTCCTAGTAATTTATGGATCAAGCCCAAAAGTTTTAGTGATCGATTAATTGGTCCAGACCCCGATTAACCGACGCTTCTGGTTAATGGTCTGGTGGTGGCAGCAGGAGATCCTTGAGTTTGCTAGAAGTCTAGTACCATGTCACGGGGGCTGTAGAATCTTAGCCAATCAAGCCACTAAGACCAAGTGGCATGGGATTCGGCTGGAGTAACTCTGGGGTCCCTTGTAATTAAGTTGAAGTAAATATAATATGGGTGGGTGAAGGACGAAGGGAAATTTAGTTACCCCCCACCCATGTTACATCCTCCCCTTCCCTCCCTCTCTTTCTTTATTACAGTGTAGTCCTGGGGAAACACCGCATTCGTTATGATTCCTGAGAGCTTTGTTTCTGTGAGTCCGATTACATCTGGGTTCACTTCCTGTGCTCTTTCCCTTAGTTCACTTGCCTTGCTTGTGATCCCATCTATGTTCGAGTACATCACCCTAAAACTGACTCTCTTGTGTCCCTTCTCAGATCCTTTTGCTTCCCCTGAACCAGTGAAACAGGGAGGGCCTATGAACGGGGACCTGGGGGATCTGGTTTGTGTGGGGGCTTTAAGGATCCGGTACAGGGATGGGGTTATTTACCTAAGTGTTATTTACCTAAGTGTAGTTACAGGATGAGATCTACGCTCGTGGTGTCCCGTCTACCCAGCACTCTTTGTCATATAACGTTTTGAAATTACTGACGGTTTTGGCCTCCACCACTTTCTCACCTAACTTGTTCCAACCGTCTACCACTCTGTTTACAAAAGAGAATTTTCTTATATTACTCTGGCATCTTTTTTCGTTACTTTAAATCTATGACCTCTTGTTCATGATGTTCCGGGTCTCAGGAATTCTTCCCTATCAATTTTATCGATTCCTGTTACTATTTTGAACGTAGTGATCATATCGCCTCTTTTTCTTCTATCTTCTAGTTTTTGCATATTTAATTCTGCTAACCTCTCATCGTAGCTCTTGTACTTCAGTTCTGGGAGCCACTTAGTGGCATGTCGTTGCACCTTTTCCAGTTTGTTGATGTGCTTCTTAAGATATGGGCACCACACAACCGCTACATATTCTAGCTTTGGTCTAACAAAAGTCGTGAACTGTTTCTTTAGTATTTCTCCATCCCTGTATTTAAAAGCAATTCTGAAGTTCGAAAGTGTAGCATAGGGTCCTCACACAATGTTCTTAATGTGGTCCTCAGGTGATAGTTTTCTATCTAGAACCACCCCTTGATCCCTTTCTTCCCGTTCATTTCCTGCGCTCTTTCCCTTAGTTCACTTGCCTTGCTTGTGATCCCATCTATGTTTGAGTACATTACCCTGAAACTGACTCTCTTCTGTCCCCTTCTCAGATGTGTGTGTGTGTGTGTGAGAGAGAGAGAGAGTATGTGTGTGTGTGCCTGTGTCTGTGTTTGTCTAGATCTTAATTATCAGTGCCAATGTTAAAGTACAAGAAAAACACAACAATTTACCTGCATGCAAGTTTTAATACAAAGTAATACATATAAATTAATAAGACTAAATAAATAGATTAAAAATAGTCAAAGTTAATGTAGTATAAAACCTTTTGTTATATAACAGTCAGCAAACATATATAATAACCATGATGCCGTTAGAATAAACAATCTTTTAAGTGGAGGTTATAGAACTATCGAATTATATCTTCATTTCTCAAAAGTAGCTAATACTCTAAAACAGTAAGAAAAATCCAGTCTGGGATGGAATTTAGAGGACTGAAGCAGGTGTTAGTCACTTGGTGCACCTCTGTGTGAGTATGTGAAAGAGAGTTCCTTTCACGGAGGAAAGAGTTCCTTTCTTCCCTGACAGCAGGAAAGGAAAGTTGCCTCTATGTTAAGTGTAACATATAAAGAAAAGCTCGAGGACAAAGACAATGAGAGAGGAGGTGAGGCCCACAACGAGTAGGTAGAAGGGAGCCTGCATGTGATGAAGGGTGAGAGCCGGGTTCCTGGTGTATTCAGTCTCGTCCTGGGCCGCCGCCGCCGACCCCTGCGACTCCAGCCCTCTCCTGCGACTCTCCTGCTTCGGTCTCTCCAGCATCTCCTCAACCCACTTGTCGTATAGTCCCGCCTGCAGATCAAGATAAAAATGGTTGTCTCTCATCTAAGAGATTGTAATCATACAAATGTGATTTGATATTGAACCAGTGTGAAAGATGTCAATATTTTCCTGTAAGTTAATGGAAACACTCAACAATTGCTTTCTGAAAGAGAAAAGCTCTTGACACTATTCTGTTCTATGTATCATGTTTAGTAGAGATGGTCACATAGGAGTGTGAGACAGTGAATCATCAATATAAATAAAAATGTAAATGTTCGTTGTTCAAAATCGCTAATCTCCGAAAGTTCTTCACCGATTGCCTTAAAATTTTGACACAACTTTCCATTCGCATACGAGCATGTTTTTATATGCATATTATATAGATGTCACGTCTGTGACAGGTAAAAACATTATTTTTTTGAAAAATTGTGTTTTTCGTGAGAGTTTTCATGTGAAGGAAATCTCCGAAGCCTTTTTACCGATTGCTTTAAAAAACTTGACACAACGTTGCATTCGAATATGCACATGTTTTTATATACGTACTATATACATGACAAACCTGTGACAGCTAAAAACATGTTTTTTTTTTAAACAGCGCCATCTGTTGGACGTAAGAGCAACACGCACTGTAATCTCCACAAGTTCTTCACTGATTGCTTTGAAATTTTGATGCAATGTTTCATTCGAATAAGCACATGTTTTTTTGCACATGCACATTAGTATATTTTGGTAGCAGTCTTTTTAGTAAACATATGTTGTTGAATATGACCGAAAGGGTTAAATTAATTATTCTAACACGAATCTTCTCAAAATTTCTTACGTTTTTCTTCACTGTTGGGGGTAATTGAAAAATTAACTCCCCAAAGTTAATTTTCTCATTTTTTATTCATGGTCTGATACCTAAAAGCGTTTTACAAGGACTTCTCACATTTTTAAAGACAAGTTTACAAATATCATTTCATGCTTATACTTGTTTTTGGGGCGAGGTGATATGACATAAATGTTTTTGGGCGAGGTGATATGACATAAATGTTTTTGGGCGAGGTGATATGACATCAATGTTTTTGGGCGAGGTGACAAAAGCCAGAACACAAATCAATGGGAATATAGCACATATAAGAACATAAGAATGAAAGAAACTACAACACTTTCTTCGGTCTCTACAACACCGAAGAAATGGAAAAAAAATAGTAAATGCAATACATAGAGCAACGAATCACGCCATCCCAAAGAGGAAAACAATTACCAAACAACACAAGGACCATTGGTATTACTGTGATAGGATCAAAGAGCTACATAACAGACTTTATTGTGCACGAAAGAATTTCAGAAGAGATAGAACCAAAGCTAATCTAGGACTTCTTAGAGTTGTCAGAGATCATGTGCCGAAGAAACAGCAAAAATCAGAGATGAAAAATGGCTCCAGTTGTGTGCCAAGCTAAATCAGCATACATCCTTGGGCGACATCTGGAGGCAGATCAACAAGGCCAAAGGAAAATCGCCTGCTGTTCGGCCGCATCATGTTCATCCAGAGCAAGAAGCAGAAAGATTAGCAAATCTATTTGCTTCAAGAGCCAGTTCCACTCAACTTCCTCAAGCAATTCTGATTCACCAACAAAGACTTCAAGCAGCAAGATGGAAAAAATAGATGATGCTTTAGCCTTGCCTGACGAACTAGACCAACCTTTCAGTCTGAAAGAACTCAGAAGAGATACAAAGAAAAATAAAAACTCAGCTCCAGGCGAGGACAAAATCACTTACAACATGCTAGCCAAGCTAGGAGAAAAGGGTGAAGAAGCCTTCTTGAATGTCATCAACTGAATATGGGTGACAAGAACTCGACCAATCTCTTGCAACAGAACAATTATAGTTCCCATTTCAAACACTAAAGACCCAGGAAATCCAAGACCCATCTAATTAACAAGTTGTGCGGCCAAAACTGCGGAAAGAATGGCTCTTAATCGAATTGAGTGGAAAGCCAATCCACTGCACCAAAATATGTTTGCTACAGAAAAGGTGTTGGAACCACAGAATATCTTACCTCCCTCCTGGATGAAATCAATGACAAACCTGGAATCCTTATTTTTCTAGACCTAGAAAAAGCCTTCGAGTTAGCCAATGCTCAAGCGACACTGTGCTGCTTTGTGGATAAGGAAATCAAAGAACACGCTCTTGCCTTTGCCAAAGGAAGCCTGCTTAACCGAGAAGCTACAGTCAGATTCCAAGGAAAAACATCCTCCTCAAAGAGGCTGGTAAATGGAACTCCGCAGGGAGGAATACTAAGCCCTTTCCTCGCCAACTGTCTCATGGAACAATTCAGGAAGCTCAAGTTACCAAATCCAAACTGCTTAACTATGCAGACGACTTTGTGGTCATCATCAATGGCAAAGGCGCCAGGTACCATGCTCAAAAATACCTAGATATTATCAGCAGGGAAGCAGAACGCATATCAGTGAAAATTAACAGCAATATATCCAAAGCAATGGTCGTTGAAATGATAACTCAAGACATCAGACTCGCAATACAAGGACATGAAATTGAGTGGGTTACCTCTTTTCAATATCTAGGAGTCATAATAGACAACCAGTTGAAATTCACTCAAGAAATTGAATATCTGCGGCAAAGTTGTAAAGTCAGAAACTCAGCTTTGCGCCCGAAACATATAAATGCACCCTAAACATGTAAAGTTTTTGCAAGTAGCTAAATTCTGTGTAGCACAAGTTCGCTCTGTTTTTCCTGTAAATAGAATTTACTGCATTGCATGCCCCCGCGACCCCTAGCTTTTTGCCGAGTTTTGGGCAAAGTAAAAAAACTGTGGAAAGGGGCTCATCTCTAGGTTTGACTCGTCTCATTTGGACTGGTGCGTACCTCACAACCATCATCTCTTCCATACCAAAGTTGGAGATTTCAGTACAGGCAGTCTCGGGAGAGTTTTATGACTATTAAACTGTATATCATTATATCATTTGTTACTAAATAATTTGTTCCTATTACTGTTTTAAGATATATTTTTCTGTTTTATTGTTATATAAATTGATCTCACCTCAAGAACAGACATCATTAGTGCGTCTAGTTGTTGCTTGTAAGGAGCGTCGTGAGGTATGGGCCACGCTCCTATGCCTTGTAGAGCACTCTCTCGGCCGAAGTACAGTTTAGTACTGCCGTCTGCACTCGTGAAGTGGTCTGCGATAATCTGCTCCATGTAGCGGTGGCCGTCTATGTGCGCCTGTCTGCTCAGCGGCACAAGCAGAAATTTATTATGAAGTAGTGGATAAAGGAGTTACACAACCTCCTCTTATGACACTATTTATTTTATTATTTCATGCATTCTAGTTTCAATAGTTTTTCGCAGTTTAATACAACATGGGTGGATGGCAAGTTCCTAGATTGTCATAGCAACTTTACAACTGCTCACCGACAAAAGCCTAAATCACATTTGGAAAAACAGTCTGGAGTTACTGGATATTGATGTATCTTTGATACATGGAAAAAAAAAGAAAAAACTATTATTGTGTTATAGTGGAAGACGTGTTACGAAGGAGAGGAGTGGCTGGGGTCGGAGTCCTACACAGTGCCGGAACTAAACCACAAGTGTATTTGATTATGTGAATATCCCCATATCACATGTGGTAATTTTGCAGATAATTCATAACTTAAGTGGTTTGATGTAAGTATGTATGTAAAAATGTCTGTATTATGTTACAAAAATGTAAGTATGGAGAAAGACTACATGATACTTCAAGATGACCTGATAAGCTGCATAAATTAACAGATGAATTGCTTATGGAGAAGAATCGCATCAAATGGAAAGTAATGACGCCTGATAGTGGGCAGAGAAGGCGAAGGACAGTACAATATATGAGAGACTCAGTTACAATAATCGAATATGGAAACAGAGTGAACCGCAACAACAGCAACACATAAGACATGTTAAGAAAGCACCATCATCAAAAAATACAAATACCTGCAAACATAAGGATGACTTTCTAGAGCATAATCAAGGTATCCTTCACAATACCACACTCAGCATACATGAGACTAGTCCTAAAATATGCACCCCGGCAAGGAAGTCTCACTTCGTAGCAAAAGGCATATTGTTCTAGTAAGTCACTGTAACGTGAATTACAATTAAACACCCAACCACTCATCTGTAAATAAAGTGATGGCATTTCC